>JAVSBS010028328.1:0-11921 GCA_033124195.1 Coracias cyanogaster | reverse complement strand
GCAGGGGCCAAGAGGCAAAGAACTGGAAGGCAGGAGGCAGAGCGATTACCCTGGCCCAGGAGGAAGAGGAAGGCAGGGAAAGCAGGAGGAAGGCCAGAGGGGACAGGGGTGGTGACCAAGGGGAGGAGAGCAGGGCCAGCACAGAGGAGGAGCCTTTCTCTGAGCAAAGGAATTCTCCTCCTGGCAGGCAGGAGAACTGGGTGAGCATCTGGCACAAGGTAAGCACAGAAAGGAGTAAAATACCATTAAGTGTAATAAGAAATGTACTTAATCAATGAGCTCTGCGGCTAAGGATCAATGGGAGGCAGACACAGCCATTAGCTAGGAAAGCTGAGAAAGAGCCCAGGCTCTGGTGGAGCGGTCGATGCCAGGTTTAACCGAGCAGCAGAGGAAGGGTCTCATGTGGAGAGCAGAGCCAGGCTGCAGCCACGGGACAGGGCTGACCCTTCTCTGCTCCACAGGGCTCAGACCCTCAACAGGGAGCAAGAGAGAAGCCCAGGCTGGAGCCTGCTAAAAAGCCCCAAGAAGCACCATGGACCCTGGTCCAGACATCAGTATTCAGCAACAAGGGTGTGAGAGGGAAAAGGACCACTGCTGGCAGGGAAGAGGGACCTGAGCCCCTCATCATCACCCAGGGACATCACTTGGCTGAGAAGAGCAAGAGCCAGAGTTTGGCCATGGGCCATTCTCCTGTGGACCAAGGGCTGCAGTGAACTTCAGCCGCTGGTCCCTGCCATGGGACCCAGCCCAGGAGGGTGCAGGGGGGCTGTGGGCATTCCGAGGAGGTCACCCAGAGCAGAAGCGACATGAAAAGCCTCACTCCCACCCAGCTGACGGAACTGCCCCCTTGGAGAAGGGCTGGTTATGGAGCCATTCTCCCCAGTGCTTGTCCCTTTGCCGCTCTCCTCTCCCTGAGTGCTGGGCTGCTCCCCAATGGCCAGCGTGTGGAAGAAGTGCAAACTAAATGGCAAAGAGGTCACCCTCCCAAGAAGGTGTTGCACCAGCCCAGGTAAACAGAGCTGCTGCTGAGTCAGGGCTTGCCCAGGCCCCAACCTTGAGAGCTGCCCTCATGCCCCCCCGACCCAGCGCACCCGGAGCCCGTCCGGGTGGTGCCAGCGCTCGGCTGAGTCACCGCACGCAGGGCTTCCTCAGGAGACTGTCTTGATTTTCAACCCATGAGCAAATTTAGCGCTTGGGGAAGCAGACAGCCCCAGGCAGCGAGTGGGCACAACCTCCGGGCTGACTCAGCCCTGGCACCCAGACCCTGCCACACTCCCGCCCTGGGCTCCATCAAACACCCAACTCCGAGCCAGCCCAGCCCCGGTGCTCAGCTCCAGCTCCGTGTTCCCTTTGCATTTCCAAGGCTGTTGCCCTCAATCCTGACCCCTGCTCCTCCCCACCCACGCTGAAACCTGATGGCCAAAGCCTGAGCAGACCCAGGCCAGAGGAGAGCCTGGCACTGATCTCTGTGCAGGGGAGTCTGCAGGGACCAGGCACATGGTTAGTGATGTCTCAAGAGCATCACAGCCTGGGGTCATGCTTAAGGCAGAGTTTCTGTACATGTCTGTGAAGACTAGTAAGGCTGCTGTCCCCTGAGGTCCCTCCCTTCTCCCAGCGGGGCTGGAATCATAGCCCTGATCCCCTGAGGCTGCTGCTGGAGCACAGGACACATGCTCCATCCCTACCCATCACTGGATCCTGTCACCGTGGGCTGTGCAAGACACAATCCTGTCACTGTCCCTCAACCCAGACACTGCAGCCCAAGGGGGACAGCTGCCCTGTGACCCAGGCATGGCCTGGGGAGGCCCCAGTGCTGTGTCACCTGCCTCCTCTCAGACTCAAGCACTGATCATGTGTACATCCACCCAGTTCAGCCCCCTCCTCACATTTCCCTCCCTCCCACACATTCCTTCAGACCCAACAGGAGTGCAGCATTTCCTAGAAGGGGCAGACAGCACCTTGGCCATCCTGGCTGATAACAGAAAACCAGGCAAACACAGCAGGGGGACATTACAGGGATGGTCCCCACCTCCTCTCCCACCACCCACCTGCCCTTCACAGACATCCCAAGCAGGGACCCTCTTGCTCCCCACCCAACTCTGCTGGCAACTGAACAGCCACTGGTGGGGGCAGGCAGGAGACACAGGTCCCAGGGACAGCCCCCCAAGCCACAGCTCCCACACAGCTCTCAGGAGCACCAAGGGAGCAGTTTCACAGAGGGAAGACCCAAACTCCTGCCTCCCCATACAGGCATCCAGGCCCAGGAGCTCCCTTGCAGCAACCAAAGCCTCTCCTCCAACCTTCACGAGCTGCTTGGCTGGAGCACCTTCCTCCCTCCATCTGTCTCAGGGCTCAGGCCAAGTGCAGGGCTGCTCCTGGCTTTTGATTTCATGCAGCACACTGTTGCTGCTGCTCTGTTCCTGCCTTGGAGGCCATTACCAGCACTTCACCTGCATCCTAGTTCCTTGGCCATGCCTTGGATAAAGCAGCTTGACTCGCCCCGGATGGCAGCGGGTGTATGCTCTGCTGGGAGCAGCCTCCTCTCCAAGAGCTGCTCTCAGGGAGCAGAGCAGGGTCAGCTCCACACTCACCCACTCCACCCAACTGTCCCAGGTGCACCCCATCCCCAGCAGCTCCCACAAGCTCCATCCATCACTCCGGAGCTCCACATACCGCCCCCACAGCCCCTCCAGACCCCCCCAGCTGCTGAGCTCCTCCTTCTGCTCACCAGAGCAGCATTACAACTCCAACCAGAAGGTCCTGGCACTAGATACTGCATTGACGCCAAGGAGCTTATCCGGGCCCCGGGCACTCAGGCGATGGTGTGCCGGAGCCAAGAGGAGCACTGCAGATGTTCGCCCTGCATCTGAGCTGCACCAGGCTGATGAAGGAGGCAGAGCAAACCTGGGCACCTCCAGCTGCTTTGCTCAGTGCTCTCCTCACACTCCTGGCCACCTTCTCCCTCCCCTTGTCCCCTCCTTCACCCTCTTTCCAACAGGCTGCAGATGCAACACCTTAACCATCAGGACAGTGCAACCAATCTACAGAGCAGAGCTGCTCTAGGCAGGACGGCAAGGAAAAGAGAAAAACCCACTTGCTTTCCATCAACTCCTCCTCTCTATCATGTCCGAGTGTGGCATTCCCAGCTTTCAGCAATCCCATCCTCCTTCTCCGAGGGAAGCAGCCACCCCCCCAGAGACCCCACATAGTCCTACCTCTCCTGAGGTGCCCCAGAGCTGGGGTTCTGCCACCCTTCCAGCGCTTCCTCCCTCTGTGCTTGGGCAGAGCAGCACCAAGAGGGCAATTATGGGAGGAGGGGGCTTTTATAACGTGTCCCACAAGCTCCCTCCCCCCAGGCAACCAGCCCCACCTGTGGAGCCCTGCCCGGGCATGGCCCAGCTCCTCAGTCCCATCACCAGGGGCAGCTCCAGCCCTGCCAGCGATGGGTCCCCACAGACACGTGTGGGACAAAGTGGGACATTCCTGACTGAAACTCCAGTGGCATCCCTGGGAAATTTGCAATTTGATTTTCCATTTAAAAATACAAAATAAAGAAGGGAAAACCCCCAGGCCCCTGCCTGAGCGAGCACAGGTCCCCAGCACAGACCCTGCAGTTGCCCAGCGCTGCCCACGCACGTTCACAAGCCCCAGGTGCTCAGCACCTTGCTTCTTCCAAGGGCTGGGTCCCCGAGCAGCACATCTCAAACAGGGCAGCTCCTCTGCAGACGACTTCTCTGTGCTCATGATTTCTATTTTCTAGCCGCTGCATCTGTCTTTGGTGCACAAGCGTGGGGAGGACTCTCAGCCCCAACACGCCTTTGCAGGGACCGTTTTGCCCAGTTTGGTGTGGGACTGACAACTCGCACCCTCAGGATGGAGCTCGTTGCACGTTCTCAGGAGCGCTTCCAAGGACGCAGGATCAGTGCTGCCAGCGAGGGGCCCGTGAGCCGGAGGGTGCTGAGCAGGGAAACCGTGGCCCAGGAGCAGCCCCAGCCCCTCGGGCACCTCTGCTGCAGGGAAGGTGCCTGGGGTGCTGTTAGTGGGAGATCAGCCCCATCAGCCCCATCAGCAGTATCCCCAGGCAGGGTGGCCAAAGGTGATGTTCTTTATCTGTGCCTCGTGCTCTTCAGATACTGAATATCAAGATGTGTCTTGAGACACTCCCGCTATTAAATATTCCCCCGAGATTAGAGCAGTGCTTCCTTCCCTCCAGCCTCTTCCCTCCCGGCGGGGCTGATGAATGCGATACCTTATCAGGACCTTCCCCTGCGCTGTCAGCCATGGCCCGGAGACTCATTGGCCCACCTCAGAACAACAAAACGAATATTTAGGAGTTTCCCTGAGCTTGGTAAGCGATAACATCTTTATCATAGGAGCCCTTTAAACCCTCAGTGCTTGGCAGGCCCCTCTGTCCTTGCTGAAAGGACAGTATCAGAAGCAGGGTAGCAGACATGATAATAAAATTATTCCTTGAGTGCACTGCAGTGCCGGGGCTGGCAGAGCGGGCTGCCCGGCCAGCAGCTCCTCTCCCGGGGCTCTCCAGACATGCAGCAGTGACTGGAACGGACAGACATGACCCCAGCAGAGAGACCACTCTGCTCCAGCCTGCCCAAACCCGGGGTGTGCAGACACACCAGTCACACCAGCAGCCTCTGGCTTCAGAGTGCCCAGCAGAGCCCAGCTCAGCCCAGTACAGCCCAGCAGAGCCCAGCAGAGCTCTGGCTGCCAGCACAGGGATTTCCCCTCGGGCTGCAGTCATCAACCCCCACCCCATGGCCTCCATTAGCAGGAGGAGGGCTTGGCTCAGGATCTGAGCAGGCTCCAGCCCACCACGGCTTGGGCTTGTTTTTCCCGGTTTGCAAATGAAGCACCCAAGGCTGCGCTCCTGGCTCGTGTCTGCGTGAGGTCCCCGGTGGGTTCACTCGAACCTCTCACAGTGTCCTCAAACTATTGTCCCGTGTTACACCTGGGAAACGCAAGCACGGGGGATCAGTGCATCGATGCACCCTGAGGAATCGGTCCAGATGGGAATATTCAGGGATGCCCAGGGTGCAAAGAGGCTGTTACAGGCCAGGAAGGACAAACCATGGCATGTACGTGAGATTCATCAGCCCAGCTCACCCCTGGGGGAGAAATGCCAAGGAATGACCCCAGGCAGGGCTGGGGAAAGTGGTGGAGATGGCTCTGCTCAGAGAGAGGGGATGGCTGGGCAATTAGGAAGCAAAGCACGAAGAAATAAATCTGGAACCTGAGCAGAGGGAGATCAGCAAAGGTTGAGAGTTCAGACCCCAGGGAACCAAGTCAACTTCTGTTACATAAGTCTACAAAAGCCTTAAACTCAATTTTGCTGATAAATGAATTAACAGCAATGATTAAACCCCAGAGAAGTCATAAAAACTGTGGATATTGATAAAATGGGATGCTGATATAGTGAAGCTCAGCAGTACACGAGTGGATGAGGGTCACCCGTGGTGAGAGGCAGAGCCCGAGCAGCAGGAGCTGGGCTGATCAGACACGGCGCTCACCTCCTGGAGCAGCTCTGGTGCTTGCTGGCACAGCCAGGACCCAGCAAAGAGCCTCCTTCCCCAGTGTGTAGCTCCACAAAGACACACTGGGTAAACCCAGGCTCCTTTCTGCGCCTCAGAGCACCCTTCTTGAGGTGGGCAAGCAGCCTTGGGAGGGGGATAAGTTGTCTTTTGAAGCTGAACTGCTGACCAAAGAGCAAGGCACCAAAGCCAGGAGTGTGGGAAGGACACGGCCACGGGTGCATGGAGCCAGCCCAGGGTGAGGGACGGCAGCTGAGGGACAGGGTGCTGGGGAGGCCAGTTTGGCACCAGCTGCTTCCTGTCACTTGAGCAATTATTCCCATTTTTGAGTGCTGAAATAGCTCCTGATGCCACTGATGGAGGAAACAGATTTGGTGTTTGAGCCAGAAGGAAATCTGCGCTAATCTACTTCAGTTAGACAAAAAACAGAGGGGCTCATTCTGATACGAAGTGCTGGCTGAAGCTATGCACCTGATCAGCAACTGCAAGATTAGATAAGAAATGAACTTAGTCCCATCCCGCACATATTAATGTGAGCTCGCTGGATGCCTGTGTGATCCCAGCTCAAGGGCATGAAGATGTTCCTCTCACTGGGGTTCCTATGTGCTGCCCTCTCTTTGGCAAGATGCATCCCCGTGCAGCAGGTCTCCAGCCGCAGCAAAGTCCTCCTGGTCTCCTTTGATGGCTTTCGGTGGAACTACGACCAGGACGTGGACACCCCCAACCTCGACACCATGGCTGTGGAGGGGGTGAAGGCGCGGTACATGACTCCTGCCTTCATCACCATCACCAGCCCGTGCCACTTCACGCTGCTGACCGGTGAGTGCCGGGGCATGGGCAAATTTAGGGCTTCTGCATCAGGGAAGGACAGTCAGTGGAGCAGGCACCCATCTGCAGCGGCTGGGGCATAGAGACGAGGCAGGAGTTGCAAGTGATAGAACCAAACCGGTGTTTATCAAAGGGAATAGCACCAGATGTCACAGGAATTACGCAGCCGCCACCCAGACCACGGTGGGAATTATGCGGAGGCTGCCCCAGCAAAGCTCGCCCTGAGTTCCACTTTAATAACAGCTCAGGTCAACTCCTGCACAGCTCAGGCTGGGGGCCTGTTGGGTGTTCCTGCATTTACAGCCTCTATAGGTCGCCTGATTGCCCGACAGCAATTCTGCTCATCCAGCCCGAGTCTGAGCTCTGCTCTTCTCCCGGCTCGCTCCCGCAGCCTCCACGCACCCTCTTTGTCCGTGTCTTGGGACATTTCCTTCTCTATTGTTACAGGACAGCCTGGAGTTAAACCTCACTTATACTTCTTTATCTACCGAAGTAACAAAACAAATGCTAAAGCACAGTTCATGCAGCCCAAAACTTCATTTACTTTAGTCACTCGAGCAAAGCTCTGGCACAAATCAGTGTCTCACTGCAGTGTCCCCCCTTGTTCTTGTGAGCCCACCCGCACTATTTACAGCATATCAGTGCTGAACATCAGCAGCCTCTAATTGGGGTCTACATTTGCGTGCAACACACAACTACAACATTGTAAACACATATGCAATTACAGAGACACAAACCCCAAACAATATTCCATAGAATATCCTCCTAATCCAGAGCGCCCCGTCTGCGAGAGATGCAGCAATAGCTGCAGAAAAGGGGCAGGACTGAACCTGTATTTATCAAAGGAAAATAGCACCAGGCCAACCCGAGAGCCTCCTTTGAGAAGATAAATGATTTCTTAGACAAGGGAGATGCACTAAATTTAATCTTTCTGGACTTCAGTAATGTATTTGATACAGTGCCACACGGGAAATCATTAGTTAAGGTGGAGAAGATGAAGATTAGTACAAAAATCGCTAAGGTGGGGAAGGGAAGAGGACGGCAGGTGACGTGAGAGAAAATTGTCAAGCTGGAGGGAGGGCACCGGGGGAATTCCTGAAGAATCGATTTTGGAGCCAATCTTATTTAAGATTTTAATTAATAACCGTGGCATAAAAGAGTGGAAGATGCTAATGAAATCTGCTGATGGGAAGAAGCAGGGTGGCATTGTCGATAGGAGGAGGACAGGGATATTGTGCAGGAGTAACTGAGCCATCTTCAGGACCAGAATAATCAGAATTGCATGAACTGTAATAGCACAAAGTCCGAGTCTTTCACTTCTAACAGGAATTTCTGCTGCACGCTGACCTCATGGAGTGCGAACAACAGAGACAGTGAAACACGGAAGCAATTTAGATAAATCATAGAATCATACAATAATTTAGGCTGGAAAAGACCTCTAGGGTCATCAAGTCCAGTCTTTGTCCAACATCTCCCTGACCACTAGACCATGTCCCGAAGCACCACATCTACCCATTTTTTGAACCTCCAAGGACGGTGTCTCCACCGCTGCCCTGGGCAGCCTGTTCTGTTACATCCCTGCAAATGTGGGATAACGGGGAGCGCTGCGTGTGCCGAGGGCAGGAGCACTCCAGGGTGGCATTGAGGCGAGGGTGCCCTGGCTCGGGGTCTGGCTGAGACCCCCAGGGAACAACCCTCACCGCATGAGGAGCAGGCGTCCCCCAGCATCCCATTCCCTGCCCTGGGAACCCACTTTGTATGAGGTGGTGGGAGGAAGGAGGCAAAGCAGAGGCGAAGGGAGAGCTGGGACACGGGACGAGAGGCAGAAGCTCCTCACTGACCCAGAGGCAGCCCGTCGCCCGGCACAGGGGCGAGATGCCCCCTCCATCCACAGCCTGGCTCACCCCCACGTCCTGCATCTCTCTCGACAGGGAGGTACCTGGAGAACCACGGCGTGATCCACAACATGTGGTTCAACACCAGCACAGGCGCGAAGCTGCCCTACTACAGCACGCAAGGCGTGGACAGCTGGTGGGACAACGGGAGCCTGCCCATCTGGATCACTGCCCAGAGACAGGCAAGTGGCAGCTCCTCGCACGCACAGACCCTGCACAGACCCCGCACAGACGGATCCTGCCAGCGTGTAGGAAAAGCTACAGGCAAGCCACGATCTCTAGTGGCCATGAGCTAACATCCTCGCTGCACACGACAGCCTAATTAGACTAGCAGAAAAATGAAATCCCCAGACACTGGCAGGAATAATTATGATCATTCTATTAAAAACAGCAAAAAATAATAGATGCGTTTCAGCTTTATTAAGACATTAATAAAACAGGCTATCCTTCTCCTCTTTAAAGAAACTTCAGCCAGTTCCTTCGGGAGCACCAAGAGCCCAGAGCTTTCATACGCTCCCAGGCACAAAGCTCATTTCCGCAGCCTCACCCAGGACCTCTTGGGTGGCAGTGGCAGGGGCTGGTCCCACCTTCCCTGGGGACTGCAGCAAGGCTTTCCTAGATCCCAGCAGGCTTTGAGTCTGGCTTTGAGACAGGACCTGAGACCTGGCCCAAGACCTTTGTATTTACCTCACAGATCGGCACTGTTGACTTCAGGGTGAGTGCTTCTGTGACTGGAGCAAAGCACCCTGTGATGTCTTGATGGTCAAGAGCTGGAGGGTCTGTGCAAGGTAGCAGAGGGTCATGGTTCCCAAAGTTATAACTAGTGTTACTAACCCAGTGAGAAAACCAACATGCAGGAGTTCGGGGAAGGGCAGTGCTTTCAATTAATCACTTTTAATTGGCAATGAGCAAGAAAACCTCATTAGAGGCCGAGGCAGGCATTAGGGGGCTGAATGGACTAACTACATCAGTAGGTGGCTGCACTGACAGATGGAGAGATGCTGCAGAGCAAGTTCAGGTGAGTTTATGCGATTTCTCCACTAACAGGGTTTAAAGACAGGCTCGATCTATTTCCCTGGAGGAAAAGCAAAATATCAAGGTGAAGAAGTGAATATGAAGTTGGTGGAGCCCTTCCTCTTCAACTACAGCAATGAAACCAACTGGAGAGAGAACATTGACACCGCCATGGAGTGGTTCACAGTGAACAACCTTGACTTCATCGCTCTCTACTTCGGTGAGCCGGACTCGGCAGGACACAAGTTCGGCCCCGAATCCACGCAGAGGAAAAACATGATCAAACAGGTGGACAGAACCATCGGTTACTTGAGGCAGCGTATTCGGGAAAGTGGCCTGGAATCAAAGCTCAACCTCATCATCACGTCTGACCATGGCATGGAGACCGTCATAAAGACCAATGAGATTCACATCAAGACAGTAGAGAACTTCACGTTCCAAGACATCCAGTTTGAACTCTTAGATTATGGACCAAATGGACTACTAGTGCCAAAAGAAGGAAAATTAGAGCACGTGTATTCAGTCCTGAAAAATGCCCACCCAAACCTACACGTGTACAAGAAAGAAGACTTTCCAAAGAGATTCCACTATGCCAACCACCCCCGGATTGCCCCGCTCGTGTTGTACAGCGATCCAGGATATGTGATCCATGGGGTAAGATGTATGCACAGACATATCTTCCTGTCTTTTGGGGATCTGCCTCTCCCCTCCTGTCCTTCTCATGGCACCCCAGCACCTGTCCGGCTTTATGCCTTCATGTTCGTTGCTCTCCCTACAAGCAGATGGAAATTCTAAGTCTTTGGGTAAAGACCTTCTCCACTGTTCAGACAAAAAAGGGTCCAGAAGTCTTGGAGCAGGACTTGCACGGAGTATCAGCTGCAGGATCCTCTCCTCACCTGGCATTAGGGGAAGGGCCAAAGTCAAGGCCAGGAGGCAGCTTCCCATTGTGAAGCTCCTCAGTACGACACAGTTTGGATGCGCTGACATTTAGGGAGGGACCTTGCAAGGTGTAACTGCTTGAGAGCTGTGTCTTGGCAGCACCTACCAGCTCCTGCCAAGTTTACCGGTATTGGATCACCTTCAAAAACTCAAAGAAAACAAACAGAGCGTTTGGCTGCGGAACACGGCATGTGAGAGCCTCGCTCAGGGGGGTGGAGGGTTTGGGCACCCACATCTTCCCTCTCCCTTTCAGAGATACAAGGTCCAGTTCAACAAAGGGGAACACGGGTTTGACAATGAGGCCATGAACATGAAAACCATCTTCCGCGCCGTGGGGCCGGCCTTCAAGCAGGGGCTGGTGGTCGAGCCCTTCGAGAGCGTCAATGTCTACCCGCTCCTGTGCCAGCTGCTGGGCATCACCCCCGAGCCCCACGACGGCTCCCTGGAGGTCATGGAGCCCATGCTGCGTGAGTCCGCAGGCACCGGCTGTGCTCTGCCGCACCGGGCACCGGCACCGGGCATGGCTACCAGCCGTGCTCCGCTGCACCAGCACCGGCCACAGGGCACCGGCTACCGGGAGCAGGCACCGGGCACCGGCGCTGGCTGCGCTCTGCCGCACCGGGCACTGGGAATGGGCACCGGCCGCGCTTTGCCGTACCGGCAGCGGGCACCGAGAACGGGCACCAGCTGCGTGCCACTGCACCGGGAATAGGCACTGCCCATGCTTTGCTGCACCAACACCGGGCACCGGGAATGGGAAGGGGCACCGGCTGTGCTTTGTTGTACCAGCACTGGGCACCAGTAACGGGCACCAGCCACGCTTTGCTGCACCGACACCGGGCACCGGCACCGGTAACGGGCACCGGCTGTGCTTTGCTGTACCGACACCGGGCACCGGCACCGGGCACCGGCCGCGCTTTGCTGCACCGACACCGGGCACCGGCACCGGTAACGGGCACCGGCTGTGCTTTGCTGTACCGGCACCGGGCACCGGGATTCCCGCGGGAACAGCGACACCTGGCGGCCGCCGCTCCCGCTCCCGCCACCGCCCGGCGGCTCCGGGGGCACCGGGCACCGGCTCCGGCCCTGTCCCTATGGCCACACGCCGATGGCCGCTGTGCCCCGCTGCTTGCAGCCCACCCCCACCCCGACCCCCGGCCCCGGTAACCGGGAACGTTTCGCCTTAACGGTGCCGAACATTCCCGACACCGAAGCCAAGCGCCTGCCAGTCCCGGGCGAGCGGCGGGAGGTGCGCGGGGGCTGCGGCCAGCCCAGCAGCATCCCGGGGGGAGCGGGGGGCAGCCCCGGCCGAACCCTCCCCATCCATCGCGGCCGGTCGGGGGGGCCGGGACCGGGCACCGGTGGGCTCTGAACTCCCGCTCTCGGCACTGCAGGTTCCGGGGCTCCCGTCCCTCCTGCCGAGAAGCTGCCGGTGATGCTGGGAATCGCTCTCGTTCTGGGGCGCTGGGGAGGAACGCACTAAACCCCCCCTCACAGGTAAGTTCTCTAAGGACACCCAGAAAACCCTGGGAGTCACAGAACCATGGAATTGTTTGGGATGGAAGAGACCGTTATGGTCATCGAGTCCAAGCGTTCCTCAGCACTGCCAGGGCACCACTGACCCATGGCCCTCAGCACCACATCTCCAGGGCTTGGAAACCCCTCCAGGGATGGGGACTCCACCACTGCCCTGCCCAGC
>JAVSBS010028321.1:0-106539 GCA_033124195.1 Coracias cyanogaster | reverse complement strand
TCCCTACTCCTGCTGGTCACACCGTTTCTGATACAGGCCAGGATGCCATTGGCCTTTTTGGCCACCTGGGCACACTGATGGCTCATGTTCAGCCGGCTGTCGACCAGCACCCCCAGGTGCTGTGAGCTGGGAGGAAAAACAAATTGTAAATGAAGGTTCTTCCAGGAGAACTGCTGCTCCAGCCTCCAGTGGGCAGTTTCCCAGACAAAGTGGAAGGGCTGATTTTAATCCTAAACCTATGGTAAGGAATTCTAATCTGTTTTTACAAGGAGGGAGTGGGGAATCCTATGACCAGTACTACAGGGGCCATGCCTGTTATGATATTTTATTATTGTTATTATTTAATAATAATAGTAATGAAAAGGAATACAACAAAAAGAGAAATAAAACCCAAGAAAGACACTGAACAGGCTGAGGATACACATCTATTCTGCTTCACTGCAAATGTCTCCAGATTTTTAGCATGAAAGCTGTAATCTCTGGGTAAGGTTGAATTTTGGTTTACTTAGGGCTTGGGAATTCTTTCATCCATAGGTTTACACACAGAATAGATGTCATACCTCTTGCCACAGCAGAGGGAAGCTTTAACCTTCTGTGATCAGAAAGGGTGCCTGTAACTTGGTTTCACACTTAGGGCAGAGGCCAGAGGGGTGAAAAAAATGCCGTACTCCACGCAGAAAGGGCAAGAGGAGAGGAAAGAGCACTTGCAGGGGCTCCTCTGTATTCCAGCCAGTGTTCACCAAATTCAAGCTCTGCTGTGGAAGGGGAACCTTCTCTTCTCGCAGAGGAAATCAGACTTTAATCCCACAGTCACTTTGCCATTACAGTTGTTATGTGTAGGAGGGTAAAGTAGAAGGAGTGGGATGCACCGAGAGCAGCCTCCTTTGGGGTTCCCTGCGCCCTTCATGTGCGTATTTCTACTGCTACGGGCAGATGGCGGTTGAGCAAAGACTCACCATGTCCAGCAGAACATCCACTTTCAGACGAAGGAGGTTGTTTTCTTCTTCTAGCTGCTGGTTTCGTTTCAGCAAGCGCTGCATTTCCCTGCGATCCCCTGTGAAGTTTCCTGGTTCTGGAAGGAAAGAAAGAGGTCAAAATACAGATTGTCAGCATCAGCCAACTGTGGCTACTTCACAGCAAGCTGAGCTGCACTCTACCTGCCACCCACTGGCCATTTTCAAACTTCAGGCTCTGGCCGTCGAGGTTCATGGTGGGCGCGCCATACTCGAGCCCCAGCTCAATGTCACGGGTCGATCTGTCCAGCTGCAGGGAGAAGATCACACTCAAGCATTTTACAGAATCCAAAGCCACCCCTGCTCTACCTACAAGAAGAGGTCTACAAGAAGGCTAGGGAGAGACTTTTTACAAAGGCCTGTAGCAATACAGCAAGGGGTAATAGTTTGAAACTGGAAGAGAGTAGATTTAGATTTGAAATTGAGAGGAAATTCTTCACTCTGAGGGTGGTGAGATGCCGGAACAGGTTGCCCAGGGAAGTTGTGGATGCTCCATCCCTGGAGGTGTTCAGGGGTTTGAGCAACCTGGTCTAGTGGGATGTGTCCCTGCCACGGCAGGGGGGTTGGAACTACATGATTTTTGAGGTCCCTTCCAACCCAAACCATTTGATGATTCTCCCATCTCTTGGTGACATTCTTGGTGGTATTCCAATGGAAGCTGCTGGTCCAACTGGCCCTGGAGCCTGAAATCCTACTCTGGTCATGTACTGCTGCAGTAAAGGACTGGCTCCTCTCACTACTGACTGCACTTTTCTCCTTCCCAAACATACAGTCATCTCCTTGGGCTTAGAGGCCATTGGTGATAAGTTTTAGGTGGAAGTTCTGGACTGTGGATGGGGTGATGATCCCACCCTGAGCTATTCCATTTCTACCTTCGTATGTAGCCACCAGTGACCTGAAATGGTGCCACACCGTAGGAGGGAAGGGCCACGGTTGGGAGCTCTTGTAAGGGTTGTGGCGCTTGCAGCAGGAGCCACCAGCCCCTGGCCACCAAGCACGCAGTCCCGCAGGCAAGGGACTCACCAAGTGGAGGTTGGAGAGAGAGACACATTTCCTGGGGGGGGTCTTCTTGGGGCTGAAGGTGCTCCCGAAGAGGGGCATGGCGCTGCCGGCGGGGCCACGGGGCGCTCCGCGGCCTCCCCGAGTGCCGCTCCCGGAGCAGGAGCGGGGCGGCTGGGCCGAGGCTGCAGGTCCGAAGCAGCGCTGTTAACAGGGCGGCCACGTCGCTGGGGATGGAGTGTCTTCTGGCGGCCTGCTTCCCGGCACTTCCACCGGCGCCGCCCCGTCCCCAACCACAACCAGACCCCGCACCCCTTCTCCTTCAGACGGTGTCAAATGGCGGCTGGGGTGCGCGAGCACGACCCGTACCACCCACCGGCGCGCCGAGGAGACGGGCGGGGAGGAGCGGAGAGCGTTATTCCCCGCACGGGCCGCCACCGGGACGGCTCCGCGGTCTCTTTTTCCCTGCCGGCATCTCACTGGGGAAACCCGCGGGCGGAGCGGCGGAGGAGCCCTCCACCCCCCGCCCCACAGCGGTACGGCCGGCCCCGGGTTCGCCTCCGTTACGGGGGCTGGGGGTTCTGGGAAGAGCACGCTGCCGCCGCTGCCCGCCCGCCGCCGAGCCCCGCCGCCTGCCCCGGGAGCCGTTTGCGGCCGCCGCGTTGCCATGGCGACGGCGCGGCCCCCGCCGCTCCGCCCCGCCGCCGCGGGCGGCCCTCGGGCCTGCGCGGCCCGGGCTCGCCGGCTGCCGTGAGCAGGAGGGTGGCCGCGGGGGGTGCTCCGTTGCGGAGGGCCGGGCCGACGGGCCTTCGGGCAGCCTCGGCGGCCGCTGGCCCTGCCGGCTCGGCGCCCCGCTCCGGGCCTCGACGCCCCCGCGGGCGCTCTGGAGAGAGACGGGAGCGGCGGAGCTGGTGCTCTGGAGATGGGGCTCCTCTCGCCGTTGGGCTGCATCCAACTGGCGGTGTTCTGCCCGCTGGTTCCTTACGCCTTCCCTAAAACGCTTGGATTGGTCGGAAGACTTTTTAAAATTCTGTTTGCAAATAAACAACGAAAGGCCGTCAGGGCGAGAATCCCGCCTTGCTCGGGAACGTGGGAGAAGTGGAGAAGGTCTGGGGTCCTGGACTCCCCGAGCTCAGGGAATGATGGTTTGGAAGTTGGAGAGGGAAGAGCAGGCGGTTCCTTAACAATCTGTCCTCTGAAGCCGTCCCAATGTTCTCATTTTCTGCGCATGTTAAAAAGTCTTCCCTTCTCAGCACATGATGGGATAAATTTAGTTTTATTGTGTTACTTGCTGGCTGGTATTCCACGGGAGGTGGCTTTGGTAGTTGGTTTGGACAATATTTTGAAGGAACAGCAGGGGTATGTAGCATATATCGCCAATATTTTTTATATTGCAGAGGCAAAATAACACTCCTTTTCTAAATTTTAAAATAATTCTCCAATCTGTTGGAATTTAATGACCTGAAATAACTTGCTTCATTGTTAGAAGAGCTTCTGCTGAGGACTTTGTGAGGCTTTCCTGAAAATTTTAGATTAATGAGATATTAGGATGCTAGCTTTATTTAAAGAGGGACAATAAAGAAAAGGAAAAAAAGGAGGGGCGGGGTGGGGAAGGGCAGGCAGATAAACAGAAGTGCCTGGAAAGAGGAGAAAAGAAGAGAATCACCAACCTTTTCATTTGTACCTGCACTAATACTCCACAAAAAAAGTTCTTTAACAGTCTTTCATTCTCAGAGTGCTTAATTGGCACCTTGCCTGAAGCAAACCAGAAAATTGCTCTCTTGGAATGAGAATTGGAAAGATACCACAGGGCAAGCCGATGATTACAGACAAGAAAAATTTCTGGTCCTGGTAGTCCAGTTAAGCAATATCTGATTCTTGCAGGATGCATGCTATAAAAACAGTGGCCTTCTGCCCCCGTGTTCTAGAGTCTGTGCACTGGAAATTGGTGATTTTTTAAATAAGGGATTACAGGGGACACACACAAATGAATGAACACCCTTAGAAGAACTTGCGGCTCTGATTGAGGGATTTGTGATGTAGTTGTCGCTCCCATCAGCATGTAACATCCCTACGTGTGTGTGCGCATATATTGGATAAGACAGATTAAAAGAAGGGCCAGAAGTGAAATGAGGGCCAGAACCTTGGAGGAAGATCTGGGAAAATGCAGAATTATAATTTTCAACTGCAAAAAACCTATAGCTAACCTGGGTGCTTATAAGAGTCAAAGACCATATGGGATAGTGAGGAACTGAACTCGTTTGCTTTTTTTTTTCAGTTGTTACATGCACTGAAAAAATTTGAGTTTCCAAAGAAATGCTGAGAGCTGAAGAGCTGCAGATGAGAGAACCATCTCCCTGAGATGCTCAAAGACAATGGCACACGTGTTTCCCGTATAAATACATCAGGGGTTTGTTATTGGGGGGGGAACAGAAAAGAAGCTATGGTCAGGATGTGCCCCACCAGTAACACAGGGGTAGTAATGCTCACCTTCCTAGAGGAAACCTGTGTACTTCAGCACCCTTGTGCGCTCCAGTTCTCCTTGCTCTAAGCAGTACGAGTATTGTAGTAATACATCCTAATTCTTGTAAAATGAAACTGTCTCACTTACCCAGGGTCTCACAGTGATTCTCTGACAGAGAGAATCTCTGACAGCCTCTTTCTCTGAGGCAGAGACTTGGAAAAAGCCAGGCAGCCCAGCCCCTCTGCCTTGGGCTGTGAGGTGAGTGCACACCTCTGCGTGCCTGCTGCCTGCGTCCAGGGTGCCAGCGTGTGTGTGGATCGTTTCACAGTTGGCAGTGCTTGTGGATGAGAGTTCAGAAAGCTTCTCCTGAAGTTTGAGAGCAAGAGAAAGAGGTTCAGTGTCTGATTTTCGGTGTGGTTTGCTTCAGGAATCTTTCTCCTTTTGCATGGTTTTAGTACATCTCATTTCTTGCTGGATTCCATTTCCTTGAAAAATGTGGTGGAATTTCCTCGCTGCACCAGCCTCCCAGCCTATTCTGGCAGTAGCTTTTCAACGTCATTTCTCCGCTTACATCAGATAGCTACAGAGACAAGAGCTGACCATTGCTGTTTCTAGCACTGCCTCTCAATATATTACATTGTTCTCCTGCCAGCAGGTAGTCTGACGTACGATTTTAAGTGATGTTAAAAGCATTGTGGTACAGCCCTGTGCATCCTTCTGTGCCTGTCACTTTGTGGGGAAGCGAACACCTCACGCACATTCTCTCTCCCAAGAAGTATCATTTAGGATCTGCAAAAGCTCATTAAACAGTGAAGAAACTGCATATTACAGTCATCATGTGAGGAAACTGTGTATCTTTTTATGAAGATGTCTTTGGGAATGCTGGTGGAAGGAAGGCTGAAAGAGTGACAGGACGAAGATAGGGCTGTAGCACATGACAATGTGGAAATTTTGGAATAGACCCAAGCTGTTCTTGCTAGCTTAATTTGGAGCATCTTCTTTGGCTTTTTTGGTTCACAAGTGATACAGAATCTATAGCTTGGATGGTCTCAGAGCCACTTTTAACTCCATAGTGTTTCTCTTGCCTTTTTTCATATACACTGCGGGATTATTATTGTTCTCTGTTATATCAGTAATTACAGGGAACCCCCACTGGCTGGTGAATTCCGTAGACTTACTCTGGGCTTATTCTGATGTCAAAGAGAATATTTATTGTAATTATTGAAACTTGCTGCATTGACTGGTGGGCTTAATGAGACTGAGTTTAAAACCTAAAAAAAACCCACCAGTGTATTGAAATTAATTCCACGCTAAATTAATTTATTTAGCAATGAGATAATTCCTGTCACCTCAGTGCTCTGCAGTTCTTCTTTTAGTGCCTTAGATACTAAATATCTCACGTATATTTTATTGACAAAGCAGACGCCCCTTTTTCGGTCTTTGTTTCTTCTTTTCGTTACAGCCAACTCATGAGGTAGAAGCAGCAGCTGTTCCACGGCTTTGCAAAGCATTATGCCTTCCTCCTGCTTGACTGTCGCAGGTTCCACCACCAGGAGGCCTCATGGAAGTGCTTACAGCTCGGCACAGAAAACACAAGGGCAGTGAAATGAGATGGAGGAAACCCGTCCCCACAGGGGTAATCTGAAACAGAGATTTTCAGAATGCTGTGTAGGCATCTATTAATTAATTATTCCAGGAGTCCTAATATCCGACCATCAGTTGAACTGTAACTTTTGAGGATACTGGGGTATCACTGGTAGTATCCCTGCATTGAATCACCAAGTGATAGCAGGAAAGTTCATGCTTTTGTCTTCTGAATAGTAAAGCTCTTAATAATGTAAGTAAAATAATACAATGCAGTAAAGCTCGGGTTTGATTTCTAGTCACTCACGTCTGCCCTCTATCTTTCATCCAACGAATATGCCTTCACCAAATTAATCTCTGGCCTCTCTTAATTATTTACTTATTCCTAGGTTATTTCTATCCTTTTATTGTCTTCTAAAAGTTCTAAATATCTGCACTAACAGTCTGCCCGATTATTCTCTTTTGCTAACATGCCCTTCTTTAAAGAAAGGGGGAAGGAGAAATGTTTTAATCCTTTTTTTTCCCCAAATAGTGGACTTCTTTCCTTAATGACTAGCTCTTCAAAGCTGCAGTCATTGCTTTGGCTGAAATGTAGACTTTGTTGTTCACAAGAACAATGTGTCCATGACCTCTTAACCAAAAATTATATAACATATATAAAGTTGTCATGTTTCTTTCCTTAAACCTTTTTTCTTTTTTTTTTTTTTTTATCTTTGCTGCTGAGTCAAGCCTTGTATATCTCTGTCTGTTCTGGTTTCCCAAGATCATATTTTGGTACTGATGAGTCCAAGACACAGCTTTGCAATGCAATTTCAGAACAGGTGGTAGTTTTGCTCCTGTCCAGAAGGAAGTGCATCTCGTGCAAGCTGCAAATTGAGTTATCCCTCATCTTTCAAACTCAGTTTCTGCCCTCCTTCCCTGAATTCACACATATACATTTTACATTTTTACATTTGTTTACTTGGGCCTTTCCTATATGTACTAATGTATAAAACACATATCCTCTGCTCTAAGAAGTAGAAAAAGCATTTATGAAGCCAGGATGTTGTATACAGAGCTTGCACACCTCTGAAGAGCTTTTCCAATCATTATTCACCGCTCTGGCCACACTGTTCACTTTAAAGAGTTTCAGCAAACGTGGAGGTAGCTCAGCCATTCATGTGCTCTGGCTAGAATCCATTGGTTCCTGACAGAGCTTGCCACGAGGCTGTCCTTGGTGGCCAGGAGACCAAAGGTTCAGAGGATACGTGCACTCCACACAGCACTGAAAGTTTGTGCTAAGCTCTGTTTCATTCTGTTCCTATTACCTGGCTACTCCTTGCTTGCTTCCATGTGTGTCTTTTCAGTCTTCTCTTCATCTCTTATTTTCAGTCATCTGTTTCTGTAGGTCACTTAAGATATCCTTTCCAGGATATGATGAAGTATTAAACCTCCGGTCGGTAGATTCCTGATTAGTGGATACAGATGGGTTATACCAGGGAAAGGATCTCTTAGTATGGGTCAGTTTCTTACTCTCTGTTGTAGCCCTCCACAGCTGGAGACAAGATATTAGGCCTTCGGACAGAGCTGCTGTGTTGTTTATAAGGGAAAGCAAACAGGGCCTGCATTCTAAATCCCCTTCTGAGCTTATTTTATCTCATGCCTCAGATGAGCATCAGCTGTGCTTTGTCCATACAAACAAGTAACAGTGCACCATGAGATGCTGTGAAGCTTAGTGTGTATAGCCCACGATGATGATAGGAAAAAAGTGCCAAGTACTCTTTTCTCTTCATGTTCTTTCACTGCTCCTTCTTTCTCTTCACTTAGGCATGCTACAAGCCCCAAGAAGCTACACTAATGGGGACTATTCTCAGTTTGAACCAGAAAAATCCAAGATGAGGAATCTGCAGTCACCAAAGGGAGAGGAGGGTCATAAGAACACTGACATAAGCAGTTCTGCCTAGTCCCTGCTAATCTAAATAGGAGTTTCATATCCAAAGCAGGTGGTCATTTTTCTCCCCAGGATGCCTTGATCAAGGTAGGTCTTGTTCTATACCGATTCTTTGTGTTAGAAAGGTATGCCTGTGGATGGCCTTTTATCAAAGGCAAAAATTGTAACTAATGTGGCCTTTAGAGGATGTAAGCGTCTCCAGTAGCATGGGAATGGGACCAAAAAGTCCTTTCCAGACCTGGGTATCTGCTGCAAGCTCATAGGCAGATGAGGTGGCTTTTCAGGCTCTTGAGGAATGCAGATGACTGCTCACTGATGTCCTGAACTAGCGTGGGGTAAAAGCTATTCAGGGACACCAGGAGATTTAGAACCCATTCCTGAGACCTGTGGAGGCCAGGTACTGTAGTACGTACAACAGTAGATGGGAGATCTGGTTGTTTTGTTTTGGTGTCCTGTCCTAATTCTGTGTTGTTCCCTGGGGTAGCAAGGGATGCAAATATGAGACATACTTAGACCAGGAAGAAGGTAGTCTTGATAGCTCAACAGTTGTCATATAAACAGCTGGATGATGTCAGTGTGTTCAGCAGCAGTAAAGCAGGACCTTCATTAGTTCACAGAACTCTGAAAATACAAATTTTGAATTTGCATTGAATACACAAGCAAAATGAGCCTTATGGAGGATGCGCTGTCTGTGTAAACTTGGTTCTAAGTCTTGGATTCTAAACTTATGAACTGTGGTTTTCATTCCTTCAAGATTACAAGCAATCCAGAGAGGACTGCTAAGCACTCTGTACAAGAATGTAAGATAAAAATATGTTCCCAAAGATGTGTCGCCAGCAACTGAATGTGTCACAGAAGCTAAGGCTTTCATTAAAAGTATCCTTTGTTGACTTCTGCATCTTGTTCCTATTCCTGACAAGTTTGTTGGTTTGGTTTCTTTTTTCATCAATTTGTCAGAAGACATAGAAAAGGAATTGTTCCTTAACCATTCAGAAAGAATTTATTGAAGTCCTCGGCAGTCTTCTCATTTTCTAAATTTAATCTTACTAATCTCCAACACATGCCTCACGAGCACCTTTTGCACTTCCCTCGCTGTTTAGGGATTCTGGCTCATTGCAGGTCGCCCTTCTACGGGCAGCACTCCCTGCCTGTGCTGTACTCTCTAGCCAAGGTACAGCAGACATTCCCTTTAGGAAAGAAATAAGTGAAGAATGTGGCATGGAGAAAATTATACTTCATGTTGACTTATGCACCAAGTGCTTCAATACTGTGAAGAATCTGGTATTTTTAACATTACTGGAAAGGAAGGCACGTTGTAGTTAGAAACTGCTTCCCAGCTCACACGTCTATGTAATTTGATTCATTTTGGAAATAAAAGCAGATGAAAATCTGAGTGTCTGAAGATTTAAATCTTGTCAGTCCAAAAGAAAGCTAAATTGTTTTCATGGGTCAGCAGGCAGGCTGTTCTCACAATTCATTCATTCATTTACTGCTAAAGTAATGTGCTGCTTCAGTTCCAAGACTGAACAACTGGTAGTGATAACTTGTTGTCAGGGATCATGTCAGTATGTGAAATGTTGTGTAGAACGGAGGAAAGCTTGTAATTGAAATTGAGACAGGTAAGCTTGTGTCCAACAGGCTGCAAATAAGGATAATCAAGTCAGTAAAAAAATGGGGATTGCAGTTTCCAAAACAAATGTCCTAATTTGATATTTAGTCACCTTGACAAGTAGTGATACTTTCCAAAATGCTCCATAATAAGCATTTATTTCGCAGTCAATGGGAACTGCAGGTATCTGGGACTTAAGCTTTTGCTGTTTAATTACAAGCCTCTGATTTAGTTCGTGTTTTTGAAATCTCAGAACCTGAATGACTGGATGATGGACTAATGCAAGAGCATCACCACTGTACTTGGATACAGAGTGGCAAATTACTTTGAAATGTCTAATAGAAATTAATTGGGCTTTTTGTTAGCTGTTGAGGAGAAAGAAAAATATGGTTATTTGTCACACAAAGATGGGAAAAGTTCTAAGCACAGAGAGCAAAGAAAGTAAGGCAGAAGGAAAATAGCAAGAGAGGGATATTTGGGCAAAGTTGCATGGAAAAAAGTATGATTGGTGGAAGGAATGGTAGTGGTAAATGTACACAGGGGCTGCGCGGAAAGGGAGGCTGGGAATGCTGAACCTGACCCAGAAGCCAGTGAGAATATTCAAAGTTGGTACTGGTAGAGTTAGTAATCCATTTCTCTACAAATGTTTTGAAAATAAATTGAATTATATAGTTCTTAAATTGAAGTTAAGAACAATGTGCGTATTGTTATAGACTTTGTGATTTTTTTCCTGTATTGTACGTTGACAAGGGGAAAAAGAAATAGGTGATCAGTCATAAGGTCTGCCTGTTCCATTAAGATCTAGAGACCTGGAAAACAAACTGGCAGGAAAGCAAGTTGTTCTCCTTAAAATCTGAAATTAGCTATATCAGGCATTTTCTTGTATATTTACTCATATTACAGAGGACTTCTCTCAGCATAACACACAATTTACTTAGCATGCATCTTGCTGATTTCTATATATTTTTGTAATGAAAGTTTGTGTTGTCATATGTCTGTCAAGTGGAAGCAACAACTTCTGTTTCTCTTGACCAAGCTAAATTGAGTTTGGTGTATTTTTTTCTTTAAATAGACACTATTAGAACAATCCTGCCAGGCTCCAGTTCATGTTTATTCTTTGGAATCCTTGTCTTTGCTTATATTTAATTGATACACATGCTGCCAGTGTATCAGATCCTCTCACCACAGTCAGGGTCTTGCCATTACAGAGTGTTGGGGAAAGCCCCCTCACCAGTGCTGCTTTGTCACTGTAGGAGTGGCAGGGGGGAAAAGTATTTCACTGAGTAATTGTGCAGGCAGCGGATATTTGGGAGAGATTAGTTTGCTTATAAAACTAGCTTGGAGGAGTACAGTGACCGTGTGATGTTAGTGCCGTTTTTTACCCAGATCTGCACATTGAAACACTCGAGTGTGTTGCGCTTTATGAATTTTGTTAAAGCAACTTATAGAGTCAATGAATTCTGAGGGAAGAAATCTTCCAAACCGGCTTCTGATGGAGACAGCTGATTTGGCTGGGCCTTTTATGGAATAGTTCCATCAGCTACTTTTGCTAGATAAGGACGTTACCCTGCTGTCATGGCTATTTTGCAAGCCTACAATTGCCTTCTATGACCCTGAAATTTCTCCTGCTATTTCAGCAGGAGAGGATGTTTTTACTCCTTTTCTGATGACTGCAATGTGGTGCTGCTGCCACTAGTGGCTGCTGTATTTTGCCCTGGAAACATCTGTATTTCACTTGTGGAGGGGCTAGATGTTTTAAAGACAATACATGAGAATTAAGGCATTAATCCTACCAGCATGGTAAATTACTCAAAGTTTTTCTGCCTTTCATTTTTCTTGAAGGAACTGAGACATGGACAAGCTTCTAGAAAGTACCAGCATAATCAAATAAGCAAAATCTTCCAAGTCCAAACAGGTAAAATATAAAACAGTGACTTTTCCAGGTATAGAATGGGAAAGAAAAGGTAAAACATTATTTATTCTACTATGACTCTGCAGGCTTGTTATTCTGAAGGCCTTTGCTATGGTATAATATGAGGTCTCCATACAAGAAGCAGGAGAGTGTGTGTACATATATGTATATGTATTTGTCAAACCTTGACAGCTGGAACCCATCAAACCTGCTTGTGTGAGTATACTCTTGTGTGTGCACAATTAGTGCAAATGCTTCCTTAGCTACTGGATTCACTTATATGTGCCGGGCAAGAGGAATGCCAACTGCTAATATTTAATATTTCAGACACCCACACCAAAGATGCAAAGCTTGAAAAGAAGTAAAGTGTTTGGAAGCAGTCTCAACATATGCTTAAAGCTAGAAGACTAAAAATAGCAACTCATCCTAGAGAGGTGATGCAGCGTTTGGAGAAGGATGGGAGAGGATGTGATAGATTGAGTGAATTTTTCTCTCTCCTGCTGACATAGCTGATCTTGTTGGTATCCACATATGCTCTGCAATACAGAAAAGATTCTTAAGGGCAGTTTCCCTCGTGTAAAGGGAGGGTGGAAGCAGGATTGCTTTGCATGTCTTTGTGTTGCTTTTTTTTCTGCACAGATTCTGTGCCTATGCCACTAGGGTCCCTTCCCAGTCCCCTGTTAAAACCTTTAGTCTTCCTGAGAAGAATAGGTAAGAGAAATTTACTCCTTTCCCTGGAAGCAGATCCTCTAAGAGAGCTGAAACAACTTCTGTTGTGTTGATCTATTGGCAAATACAGCTTCCAAACCTTAGTGCTTTGAATATATTTTTAGTCTCATAATGATGACAGTTCTGAAGTCTGCAGCATTGTGTGCTTCTCAACAGGCTTCCTTTAGCAGCTGCTCCTTAGGAACTTTAATGTAGTGTTAGTGACAAACTATATACTGCATACTTATTCTAGCTGTTTCTGGATTTTCCTTCCCTGCCTTTTTTTCCTATCAAATATACTTGAATTTCTCCTGAAACAACACCCAGAAAAGTCCTCCACCCAGACAGTTCAGACTCCAGAGCTGATTCGCAGATGCTTTTATTTTAGAGAGAGTTCCTTCAAGGCCACTCAGTCATTCCTTATAAATGCCAGGAATGAAGGATGGTTGTTATTCTCATCAGCTTCTTATCTCCAGTTTGCTCTTGCTGCATTCGCACTGTGGTGGCTGACGGTGGGGAGTTGTGGCTGGTCAGTGAGGAACATCTCATGGCTGCAGTTCAGTACTAAAATACTATTTTGAAATAAAAGGTTTGGGTGTCATGCAGTTCCCTACTTGTCTCATAGTCATTGCCCTAAGAACAGAGATCACGTGTGAAATTTGGTTTCAGAAATTCCAACCTATTTCTCTGTCATGGATTGCCTGGCCATAAAAGCAGGAAGTTCTGCCTTAATAATCCAGTGGGAAAACAACACTGAGGAGAGCCAAAACATGGAGAACGACTGCAGTAGGAAGTACAGGGGTATATTGAACCGAGTGGGAGTTACGCGCCTGCACTGAGTTTCAGAGACACCTATATGTCATTTACAGTCACCAATTCATCAAAAACATGAGGAGGAGCGATTAAAAGCTTTCTTCAGATACTGGCAGAATAAATGTTTAAGAAATAGACACACTTCCAAAAGGGTTGTAAAAAAACCATAATGATCCAAGGAAAAGGGAGCAAGGGATAAACCAAGAATAAGCAGGCTAATGAATCTCTGAAGTTTAAAGGCACAAGATTGAAGAATATTATTAGCTGGACCATTACTGAAAATTAAGTCTTTGTGTGTAGCAAAATCAAGGAAACACAGTATTTTAAAGTTAATTACAACTCCTGAGAGCTTAAAATACTGTTCTAAGCTAAAAATAACTGTGTGATGATGCAGTCGGTGCCTATCCAAGTTTTAGGGTTTGAAAAACAAACTGCTTATGATCTCTTCTGGCCACTAGCCTGGCAAACATATGGAATACAAAGGAATCAAGGTTGTTTTTTTTCTGTGGTTTACATACAAACTCACTTGCAGAAGCAGCAGGCAAAGCCAAGGGTAGAAAACTGGCCAAAAGAAGAGCATGTTTGGTTCTGCAGCATGGCTTGTTTAAAAGAAAAGTTGCTACCAACCGAGAGTCTGAACTGAAGGCTTTAACTTTTCCATAAGGTATGTGGAAACACTGTGAAAATGATTAGTTTTTCAAACAGAAGCTCTTCAAACGTTGGGATTCTTTAAATTGAAGAAATGTCTCAAATACAAGTCCTGAATCTCTTCCAAGTGTGAATCTAAAAATGTTTTTCTTATAAAATGCCATTATTTGAGGTGACCAGTGAATTCCGCTGTGACCTGAAAATCAAAAAATTTCTATTAACTGCACTTTAAATACATTCTTCTTTCTGAAGCATGCCAGTGCAAATGCTGTCTTGTGTATATAACAGAGCAGTGTACTAAAAGTCATTATTCAACCTACTTGACAACAGAAGCACTTGGCTTCTGTGAGCTGGAATGTATTAGAGAGAAAAAAAAAATCCATGAATTACGTTTTTTTTAGCTGTAACACTGAAAACTCTGCTCTCCTGTGTTCTGTGGATAAAGCTGCTTTTCTTTGTGTCTTTTTATGATTAATTTTCAATGCTGGTGTGTGGATAAGTTAGAGAAGCGTTGACTTTTTTGGCCATAATAGTTAAGACAATATTTACAGTACTTCCAGCTTGTTTGTATTAGGAGTTAGAATTACTTTGGTGTGAAGAATACACATACAGTCCTGTGTTCTGCAGCATGACAGATGCCCCCGGGAGCAATTTTCTTGGTTTAATTCCTTTTCTGATTAGTTATTGTAGTTAAATCAAGTTTTCTGCCTCAGCTTCCTCCTAAAGCAATAATCCCTGTTGCTCCTCTCTCCTTTTTTGTGTACAGCTGCCACCAGGCAAATTCTACCTTCTGTATTTGCATTCAGTCCCTCTGTCTACAGGGATGGTGAGAGTCCACCAAATGGTAGACGTGATCCAACACCTTGCTGAGATACTCTCTCCCTGCCTCTCTTCCCTATTCCCCAGCTGCCTGATCCCATCTTTTCTCTTATACTGTTCAGATGAGCACCAGAGCAAATACAAATAGTAGAAATGCAAAGCATTTAGGTAAGGGCGAGCATGACGCTCTGCCGGCTCAAACCAAAGCTCAGGCTCCCTCTGCGAGCTGCAACAGGAAATGTTAGTCGGGGGAACATGGGAGCCTGGCCATGCACTATGGTCTGCTGAGGCCCTAGTGCCTGACTGGCCATATGATGAACTCCATTCCCTTGGGTGATGGCTTCCCATTTGTGAGCAGAGGAATATTTAGTCAATTCTTCTGGCTTACATAGTGAAATTAAGATAATTCACCCACAGACTTTAACCAGGCCTGTCACCAAGCTTTAATTCAAATGCAAGCTTGTAGGTGGCATTGTCACTGACCTTTGAAGACTAAAAACAGTTTCATAGCAAATAAATTTTACTATTGCTTTCCTCGTCCTACTACTTTTATCTGACCTCGGAGGTCAATTCAAATAGACAAAGATATATGTAACAGCAATTACTACTTCCACTTAACTACGTATGTGGGCAGTGGTATTTCATAATTAGTCTGTTATTCCTGTTGATCATAAGGTTGATTAAGCTAAAGTAGAACAAAGTGCACTTATTCCAGAACAAAAATCTACATAGATGGAGTTAGTCAAGAGCAGTTATTTTGGAATTTGCAAAAACTGTTTAGAAAGCTCTGCCAGGTTAAGAAAGACCTGTATCTCCCGAGGTATATATTTCACGATTCAGAGTAATCTATTTCCCTAACTGCATTTCATTTCTTGCAGTAGAGACTTTTGTGCAAAAACTGATAAATTGCACAAAGGCCACAGCACCAGCCTCCCAAGCAGGAGGAATTATTCTTGTTCAAAATGAAAAATCTGCTTTAAAAATATAATATTTTTAAAAATATATGTTAGCATAGGTTAGAAATGTGCTCAGTTATAGATTTTTAAAGGACTCAATTTTACCTACAACCAGAATATGCACTTAACCCATGTCCCTTTTGCTGCTGGTCTGCTTGCTAGCTCAGGCAGTCCTTGAGTTTCTTCTCATTTATCAGCTACCAGTGAAATTAAGAAGTGTGTCAGCCACTAGTTAGTGACACGCTGCTACACTCAAAAGCAT
This sequence comes from Coracias cyanogaster, assembly GCA_033124195.1. Classification (NCBI taxonomy): domain Eukaryota; kingdom Metazoa; phylum Chordata; class Aves; order Coraciiformes; family Coraciidae; genus Coracias; species Coracias cyanogaster. The sequence goes on along the minus strand of JAVSBS010028321.1, from coordinate 90,822 downwards.
CATTATGGACAAAGAGGAAGTGCACCTTGTGTATAATTAAAGCCAAGAATTTATTGTTAGTATAACTGAAATCTTGAGAGTCTAGCAATTATTGGTCGAGATACAACTTGCAGAAAGAAAGAATAATAATGCAGTTGGAGTACTTCAATGAAGTGTGAACACATGTGCTTCTTGGCTTGTACCCCTTTTCCTTGTATTTCACTCACCCTGGCACTGCTCCTGTGGGTTGTAAGGTTGGTTTTGTTCTGGTAGGTGTGTGGGGGGTGATGTGGAGAGTTGTCAGCATCTGGAGTCCTCTGCTGGGAGAATGGGATCTTCACATTGATGGTTTCTCCTTCCTTGCTCTAGGATCCACCTGGTGTCATTTTTATATGTTCTCTAGCACACATTTACACCTTTCTACATGGGTCTGCAGTGCCACGCTACATCCAATTTTACAGTGTGTGGTGCCTGTTATGTATGTTAGTTCCTGTATTTTTAATGTTCTTTGTTACTCCAAAAGCCAGTTTAATCCAGCTCCAGGTCAGCATTTCTTTGATTGCTGGTGAGTTGTTTATAGTCATCAGGTCTCCAGTGCCAAGCCTGTGCCTTGCCTATTATCTTCGCATGCCTGTACTCCTCTGCACATGTTGTGTCCTCACTTCTCAACGCCTCTGCTATTGCACCAGGCCTGTATTTCTCTACACCGCATCCTTGTGAGAGCCACAAATCTCTCATTCTACCTAAAATAACTGTTTGTTACTGCTATTTATATAAAGTGATGGCTGTACCACACACAGATAAACAGAAGTAAAACAAATTAGCCATAGACCTTGTCAATTATGGAAACTTCTGTCACAGCTCACCAAGTAAAAAGTAAAGAAGGGTCGAGAGAAGTTCAAACAAAGCAAGCCTGACAAGCCTCAGTTCTGAGGCCTTGAAAATTCAATACAAAGATTATGGCAAATTACTGAGAATGACAGGGCTACATGGTTACTGTGTTTTAGCCCCAAAAGCCATGAGTGGGTAAGAACAAGCTGTACACACTACCAGATAATTCATCAGGTTTGAGCATTTTTTTTAAGAACTGGATATGCTGGCATTTTTTCTCTTTTGGTGTAGAAAACACAGGAATGCAAGAATTAAGAGTCCCAGTTATCTGACCTTTTAAAACTAGAAGTTAGCTCAAAGTATATTGCATATTTTTACAGAGAAAAAATTGCATTATGCAGTGAATGGTGGAAAACAAGGGTAATGGCCAAGCACTGAAATTGTCTGGTTCTCTCTGAAAAACCTCTGATAAAAGAAAATCTGCAGCCTCCCCAGGCAAAAAAACATCTGCCAATTTAGCTGATTCTGCTTTGAGCTAGACAATCTCTTGTTGTCCCTTTTAGTCCTATTGTTCTCTATTACTAGTTTGCTTTTTTATACCTTGTGCCTTCTCAAAAGGGATTGCTTTTCTTACCTCCTTTGTCTTTTTGATAGACTTTGCATATGATATACGGATGCATTTCTCCAGAAAGCCTCTAACTGGGTTTAGGTTATGCAAAGCTTAAAAGCAGCCTTGTTTATTCTAGTCTGCAATTTTTTTAAATCATGTCATCCTTTACTATGTATAAAGAATAACTAATTTCACAATTGCCTACTAATTCACAAAGCTCATTGCTATCACTTACTGCATTTGTATAGTTGACATGGACTGGACCCAGCACAGACCCCTGAGGGACACCACTGGTCTAAGGCCTCCAACTGGACTCTGTGCCACTGATCACAACCCTCTGAGCTCTTTCCTTCAGCCAATTTTCAATCCACCCCACAGTCCATTCATCTAACTCACACTTCCTAAGCTTATCTATGGGGATGCTGTGGGAGATGGTGTCAAAAGCCTTGCTGAAGTCAAGGTAGATGACGTCCACTGCTCTCCCTTCATCTACCCAGCAAGTAATGCTCTTGTAGAAGGCTATCAGGTTAGTCTTTTCTCACAGCCATGTGGGAGGTGTTGGCTGACTTTCTGATTTTTACCCATAGCCATCTCCAGAGTACTTTCTGCAGACCTTTCATTCTCTTGGTCATTCACCATCTCTCGATTTTTGTGCAGTTGGTTATTCCTGCCTAAGCATTGTATTTGTCAATTGCCTTTGTCAATACAGTCTTGCAAACAGGCAATCCACAAATTTTCTTTCTAATAATTGTTTCACATGGTCAAGTTTTGGTATTTGTTTTTGGGTTTGTTTGTTTGTTTATTTAAATACAATATCCAGCCTTTATTCCCTCTGTTTCATCTCACTACTTTGGTATCATATTCAGGCTTCCTAAGGGTAATCCCCATTCTGTTGCTAAAGTCATTAACAGAAATGATGAGTAGTGCCAGAGCTAGAACAGACCCTTGAGGAATCTCTTTCAATCTGTATTTCTAGGGTGAGTCTAAGCAATTGATAACTGTACTCCACTTTTTTACTTCTTTTTTGTTTTTCCACCATTTCGGCATCAAGTCTTGAGAAGCTTCATTTAGACTGTTTCCTTCACTCTTTATTAAAATGTCACATGGGACAGTGTCATAAACCTTAATGAACTCAAGATATATGTCATCTATTGCTTCTTGCTTCACCTTCAAGGCCTGAGAAGAGAGCGAGAGGAGAGATGATTATGCATCACAGGAGATTTAGCCCAACATAAGATTGTGCCCAGGGTCCAATGGGAGTGTGAAGCACATGAAGTGTAGCTCCCAGGAGATCCTGCAGGGTCTCTGTGACAGAGCTGTTATGGTTTCCAGCCAAATATTTTCAGGTTTTGATATTCTACCATTTTTTAGAAGTACGTAAGAAACATTTACTAAATGTCTGTAATGTGGTCCCAGACCCTGTATGTACACGTTAAAGAACAACATGCCCTGTACTAGACTAAGAAGTTAATTGGCACTCTCTAATACACTTGGTCATTGGTGTTATCAACACAGAAACCTATACTGAGAGCTCAGCTGCATTGTAACAGGAGGCGAGAGAAGTGTTTTCATCTTTCTTCACTATGAAAACTGCCAATGTGCATATACTTTCTGGTCCATTCTGGATGTATCCAGGGCCCAATATTCCAGCCGTGTAGTAGACTATTGGGTTGAAATTTATCCTGAAGTCCATAATATTTGATGAATCCATCTGATTCTCAAAGCATGTTGCTCTGTCATTGAAAAAAAAGAAAGCATATGCTATAGGGAGCAAGTTCTGCCCAGCAAGCAGTTAAATACTCTTCAGAAGTATGGCAAACATTCTGGACATCAGATGTGCTCCTGTTATTCTTGTGCAGGGTCTAGACTGTGTGGTACCTCTGGGACACTGTCAGTAACTTGGTCCTGAGTTTAATATGGAGGAGGTATAACATACCTGGAGGATCTAGTTTTGCATATTCAGGGGAAGGAAGAAGAGCAGGAAATGGTCCTCTCAGCTTGAATGCTCTATTTCTAGTTAAATAAAACAACTAAGGAAGTTGAACAGGGCTCTTTATTTTCAGAAACACTGATTATCTGCTTTGAAGATAATTTGAAAGCTCCCTATCAGTGTTACAACAGAGTATTATTTCCCATCTTCAATCTACTTGCCTTAAATAAAGGTGACACAGATATGAAGGCAAGGAAAAGGACATAATCTTAGCTCCCCATCAGTTAATTTACTTTCTCCTCTAGACAGGAGAAACACTGGGTTAAAGGAGGGATAGATTAATATGAGAGCTTTCATATATGATGTTCCGTATTTAACTAGTGACCTTTAAAGGTGATTTCTTGCAGCTGATGAAGGTGCAGAACAAAACAGCTCAAAGACAAGTGGTCTTGACTATTGTCTTTCTGTTTTGATTGTGTGGGGACAAAAACACTGGTTGGAGGGGTACTAATATCTATATCTCCTAAGAATGGGCAGCTGTTCACTGCAAACTAAAGCCTGTCATTTCTTATTTTTCAAATAAACCTGCAAGTGAAATGACCTGCATTGAGAGCACAAGTGGAGGGGGATGCTTCCATCTGAGTTTATTTTGTTTAGCGGGTAAGATCAGAAGAGGCTTGAACAAGGCTCTTTATTTTCAGCAACGCTGATCATCTGCTTTGAAGTGAGATCCAAAGAAAACATACTCCCTCCTTCGTCCCAATTAAAAAGCAATAAAGGCTATTTTCATTTTTTAAATATTGAAGGTAGGATATCTGCCAAGAAATGTTTTTTCTTCATAGAAGGGCAGATGTCAAATATTATGAGACCGTATCCTCGTCTGGTGTTATCTAGCATCACTCCAATGAAATCAGTCCAAGCGCTTCTGAGTTGTGTTTTCTGTCTGGTAGTGCCGTTCAATGGTGCAGCTCATCAGAGGTCATGTGCAAACATGGTACTCAGAGACACTGGCCCAAACTTACTACGGTAGTTTTACCCAGCAAATTATATGACTTTCTCCTTTTTAATGACCTTATTTTTCATCTCAAGGCTCCAGCAGCACAACAGCAGTGCTCTGTGCAGAATAGGAATCACTTAGGCAATAGGAAGGGGTAGTCATCCCCCAGGCAGGTCACTCTAACCTTTCTGGTGACTGGCACAATTAAAAAAAAGGAAGAAAGATCCTGTTTCCAGCTAAAATAGGGCAGTTCATGGAGGCAAAAAAAGAAGTTTTCCATACCAATATCTCTAAAAAATTGAAACTGGCACCCGATTTACGGAAATATGACTAGAAGTTCAGTTTTAGTTAAAAGCAGTAGATCCAGTTACTGATGTGTTTGAGGCAATTGCTCCTTTCTATCCTGGAGTGTATCTAGTCTTATATCTGAGTTAGCTTCCTGTTGCATGTATTAGGCTCACCAGTGAGAGTATAAAGGATTTCCCTGAATAAAGGAGTGGAGAAGTCAATGGGCATAAGAGAAGGGGTCGGGAGGCACGGGGCAGAGAGAGGGGGAGAAGAGTGATAGGAACAATCTACTCTATTATCATGGAAGACAAATATTTCTTAGACTATTTTTCCTTTCTTCTAGTTTCTGTGACTTCATAATTAACCACAGATGGATATATAGGACAGGCTTTGAGCTAGGAATGGGTCCTAAAGTAAATGAACCACTCTCCCACTGTTACTTTCTTTGCAACTCCTGCCCTCCCTTTCTGGAGGAATAAAAGTAATACAGCTGTCCACAGTGGGAGTGATAAGGCTGTTAGCTCAGAGTTGAGTCAGTAAAGTGGAGCAACATCAAGAAGCAGCCAGAATTCTTTTTGTTGTTCTTACAGAGGTCTATAAATCCTCCTCCCACTTATCCTCATGTTTATCAGTAACAAGCTCATTGGATTCAAGGGAAGAGCACTGGGTTAAAGGCAGTATGGGAGGAGAGACCAAACAGAAGGTCACTACTCCAGTTTTAAATTAATTCCTAACAAGAAACAAGATCCAGTCTGACCCTTAATCTACAATCTGAAGTGGATTTGAATGTTTTCTGAGCACCTACAGGGTTTTCTTCAGAGAGCTTGGATCATAATTTGCTGATGCTTCAGGTGTTCTGAAATCAGTGAAGAATAAAATGTTAGAAACATGCATGCTTGACCTTGTACCACATTTTGAACACATACATACATATGCATAAATACATTTGCAATATGTACATAAAGCTTGCCAATTTCTAGAATCCAAATCAAACTCTGTTCTTCCAGTTAGAGCCAGAAGCTCTAGCTAGAAAAGGGCTAGCAAAATATAACGGCTTTCAATGGCATTGTCTGTCTGAATCAGTAGGTTCAAACAGTAAAAATGCAGTTGTAGAATCACAGGAAAATTTACATCATAAGGTACCACTGGGGCTCAGTTAGTCTGTCTGCTCAAAGAAGACATAACTTCAACATTAGGTGAGTTTGCTCAGATCTCATCCAAGGAAGTTCTGAAAATATTCAGGGATGTATATTCCATGTCATCTTGTGTCAGCTTATTCCGATATTTAACTACTCTGCCAGTGATGGATGTTTTCCATACATCCAGCTGGAATTATCCTTGTTGCAACCTGTTTCCATTGTGTCTTGTCCTTTCACTCTGCACTTCTGAAAAGAGGTTCCATCTTCACTACAAGACCCTTCAGGAAGTAGAAGATGCAATCAGTTCCTCCTCTCTCTAGACTTCCAGCTCAGAAAAACCCAGTTCCTTCAGCTTCCCCTCATATTTCATGTGCTTTAGACTCTTGACTGTCTTAGCAACATTTCTTTGGACTCTATTCAGATTGTCAGTATCTCTTCTATATAGAGCGGCGTAAAAGTGACAAATGTATTTCAGATATTGATCCAGATGAAATGATGCCTAAATTTTATAAAGTTCATTTGTCACTTGCTGAATAAGGAAGTCTGCCAGACTGTTGTCTTCCTTGTCTTATTTTACCATATATTCTTTTGATGATAAAGTGTGGAGGAAACCAAAAAAGATAGATCGATGTGATTTTTTAAGCTACCAATGACCTCTGCACTGATAACATCACTATCTTGCATATCGCTACTCTGTCTTGCATGGGGACTGAATCCTGGCCTTGCCCTGAGATAAGTAAGAAGAGTTTCAGACCCATAAACTGCATGGGAGACCAGGAAGCTCTTTGGTCCAGGCATTCCTCTTCCCCCCAGGCTACTTCTTTCTGGAGGAAGCCATTGATCTTTGGCAGGCGGACACATTTGGGCATTCAGTCAATCTATCAGTGACAGGCTAACATAAAACAGTGGTAAACAGCCTTCAGTGATCTTGGGGAAGGGCTCCCTGGCTGGGGAAGCACAGATTCAGCATTCATTCAAACTAACTTTTGAGGAATTTTTTTATTACAGGAAACAACAATGATAATAATAATCTGGGGAAATCTCTGTCAAGAAAGAGACTTTGGATAATCTCAAACCAAAGACATCCAGGCAGGAAGTCCCACTTGGTTTTCTTCATTTAACAAGATGTTATAGGCTTCCAGAAATTTATTTTAACTTTATTCTAACTGGAATTTATGGTGGAATACACAGTAGTAGACAAATGTTCTTTAATTCAACTTTGCATAAATTTGAATGAGAACTCCCAGTACAGCCTGAATTTCAGGGAAACCTGGAGACAATAGACAGTAAAATCTTCCTGGGATCTCTCTCACTTGACCCCTGGAAGCAGAGTCCAGTTTGCTTTTTTTGCTCTATATTTTTCAGTATGTTTTCCAGTCTTGTTTTATGTATTTGAAGCAGGGAGGAGATTATTCCTCTGAGTAATACCAGAAAATTCCCCTTGACAACCATGCTGTTTTGTTAATTTCCTTTCTTGATCCTTTCTTATCCCTCCTTCTGGCACCTCAGTGAATTTGTCTGTCCTCCATTGTACTTTCACAAAGGCTTTCAATATGTTATTTTATGCAGTAAATAACTGCAGTGTCTCTATACCTTCCCTAGATCACTTTGTCAAGCTAAGCCACTCCAACTCCAACAGAACACTACTACATATCAACATTACAGCTGTATCAAAGCCACCCCTAAACGATCACAAGATGAGTGGCTTTACTAGTTACTATGCACTGCTTCCTTAACCTCTTGATTGCTTTTATTGAAGCCCTTCAGAATAAAACATTGGTCGGGTGTACTGAGCTGTTTGTGACCATACGTGGTCCCCTGCTCCCACAGCTTTGAAGAGACTGTATTCAAAGAAACAACTACGCATTTGGGGATCTGCGTCTAGGTCTGGGTTGACAGGGTGAGGTTATGTGATGTGCTTCCAGATGATACAGCACATGACTCCCATCCCTGGGAAGGGTTGTGAGACAGTGACTTTAAACAACCTTTGTGCTTTCCCAGCCTCTAGCTACTCCAGGAGGTGGAGGGAACCATGCTGAGCCAAATCCAAAATTAAGGCAGCCTGGCTGAATACGTCTTCTGGACGAACATGTAGCTCAGAAACTCCTCATCGTTGTAGACAGAACTTGCTCACCAGAATATACCAGTCATCCCTGACCTAAAACCCTCCACAGAAGATTCTGGGAGGCAGCAGGTGTCCTGGGAATGGTCCCACCATTGAAAGCTTTGTTGGCGCAGTCATACTGCCATTGTCCTCTGTAGGGTGTTGAAGTGCTGGAGCTGGAGTTGTGGGCCTCAAGTTGGAGCTGACCTGTGAATGAGTCACAACCTAGCAGAATGTTTTGTTTTTCTTATTAGCTTCATGTTCCAGAGGCAGAACCTCACCCACCTGTGTCTCTGTGGCTTTGCACTCACCCAGGTAGTTGTGGTTGGGGTGGTGGGAGAGGCCAGGATTATATTAACCAGGAGCCAATCAGTTGGAGGAGCTTCCTGTTGGGTGTGGCTTCTGTTGGGGCTGGTTGCATCTTGCTGAGCTCTCATGGTAGTGTTCTTCCATGTAAAGGGCCACTGAGGGAGCCATCTTTGTCCATTGTGTCCAGCAGGCACCACAGTGGGCAGTGGAGAAGCTGGGCCCACAGGAACTCATGGCAGGACTGTCTGAAAGAAGACTTCTGAGGGGATGTTGCTGAGTTCAGTGTTGGCCTGTGAGCAGGCAACTGATGGTGGCATAAAATGATGATGGCTGAATCAGCACAACAGGCGTGGAGGTTAGCACAGGAAGAAAGATCTCACTCAAAGTTACTCCTGGATTGGGTAGATGCTGGAAAATATTGGTGTAGAATCCACTGTGCTGTAACCTGTTTAAAATTGATATCGTTTAACATGATCTGCCCTTTCCCCAATAGCAGGTTTGCTACCTCTCTTTAGTTTGCTAACTCTCCTTAGTTCTTTTAATTAGGAGAAAAAGCCGTAAACGTCGTAAAGACAGGGTGGGCCAAGGACATCTAAGGAATTATCAGTGCTCAGTACTCATTCCTAACATCACCAAACTCATCTGGGAGGTCTGTGTTGCAGGGGCAAGGAACCTGAGGGCTTAGCCTGATTGAATAAGCAAGAACATAGTAGAGCTGTGTGTCTGGTAGCAATTTCTGGGCTAGAAAGTCGCTATATTCTTGTGAATAGCTGAGGGAACTGTAGTGTAGTCCATACAGCACAGGATGATGGAAGCTGTAAGAATTTGAGCGTGTTCTATGCAATGCAACAGCTTTTTCCTCAGCAAGCAAGGGCAGAGGATCAGTAGGAAGAAGACTAAGGGGTTCCCAGTGTTCCCTCAGCCTAGCTCATTTAATTTGTGAATGGAATAGAGACATTTCTTGGTGAAGGGTAGAAGGGCCCTCATATTTTTGGTGGTTTTGAGGAACAGACTACTCAGGAGAGAAACTGTAAATAACAAGCAAAGTCTTGCATTCATGGACAGTGCCAGCTGGTGATACTGGTAATCGGTCATTTTAAGCCTTTGCATTTTTTCAGCTTTTTACAGTCGTAGTCTGATCTGTGTTTACAGACACACATTTATATATTGATTAATCATCTCTGCTTATGAAGATTGCATGACTGATGACTCTTCCCCAACAGTTCAGAGGCCAGTGAATTGCCTATGCCTGTGATATAACATCAGAAAGAAAATTATTATCATGTCCTTACTGCATGTTTGCAGGGAAGGAGTTGGTTACATTATACAGACCTACGGGATCAAACTCCTTGGAACATGAGATGTGTGTGGGTGAACTTGGCCAATGAGGCAGCCAAGAAGACAATTTACTAGCCCACCCCTGAAGATCATGATGGGACTCCAGAGGATGGAATCAGGGGGGCACACAAATACTTACTGAAGTTATTAACTTTTTCAGTATTTTGGTGCTAGAATTTAAGCCTTGTATCAATTATCCTTCAGCAAAGAGTGTTTTACTTTGGAAAAAAAAAATTACATGTATAATGGGACCTCTTCCAACTCAAACTGAAGCAACAAGGGTGTTGAAACTTTAATGAAGATCTTCTTTTCATGCAGGATTTCTCAGGTGTTGAGTTAAACCTCTACTAATAAAAAACAAGCAAAACCTGTATACAATACAATATACTCCAAAACCTAAGCTCGCCCTAATTTCAGCATGAGTCTAAATGTCAGTGTCTTCTGATATAATGCCACCAGTTCTGAAATACCCATGACATTCTAAGATGGAAAAGGAGCAACATTTTCAAAGGTAGTAGAATACTGATACCTTTTATCTAACCAGGCTGGTAACAATCAAGGTCCTACTCCATCTGATTGTCTTAACCCGCAGTTGATGCAGAGGGAAACTGGCAGGGCCAAGAATCATCCTAAGCCAAGTGGAATAAATTACTTTCTAGAGATTTGGCAGCCTCCAACAGCTGCCACCATGCAGTTACAGGCAACTCAGGAAAACATGCTTGTACTGGATGCTTCATTTTTACACATCTGAATTTTGGCTAGTTGAATCCCAGGCTAAGTGGGGTGTAGGTATTTCATTCACCAACAGTTAGCTTACATTGGAACTTTGACTCTATTTGTTTTCAGCAGAGTTTAGGAAATGTTGACTGCCTACATTACCTCAGTACCACTCATGATCTAGGACTGTAGCACTTGCAGAAATGTGCATTAGACCCTACAGTGTCTAGTGGTATCTTTCAACATCTGGGCTGGTGCTCTCTGCTTGCATGGTCTGGAAATTATTCTCCAGAATTTGTATTTCTGGTATACAATCCTGGTCCTCTTGAAGAAGAGAGGGATTTTCATTTTTGCTCCAGAAAGATATGTCATTCCATACATAGAAGAAAAATGGAAAAATATCTCGTAAAGTCAGAAAACCCTTCAGATCTACTGTATCCATAATAAAGAACCGAAAAATATTTATATCACATGCAGGTTTTTTTCCTTAGGCTATTCCTAATCAATGGGATTCACTAGTGTGCTTTAAAGATGTTACCTGCTTCTGCTAGAAGGGTTGGGTTCCAGGACAGTGAAAACTGATGTGCTTTTATCATATATTATTGGGCATTGGATCACAGAAGTGCCAAAGGAAAGAGCAGCTGCTTTTAAAGGCTAAGGCAGAAATAACTCATGGAAATCAGTGCTGAATTCACACACTTCAGTGGGATTCAGACAGAGACTTTTCCCTTTCTGTTTCCTCTCTAATTCTAAATGATGATTCATGTAAAAGTGAGTCTAGAACTGATGATGATATTTGTCAAACAAATGTCTGCACTCTTTCCAGCCACTGTGTGCTCAATATTTTTACATTTTGCCATACCCAAAGAATATTGGGCCATTAAATCTAATTATGCACCTCTGGGAAATAATCTGTACCTTGGGGCTTTTAAGGAAGGGAAAATTCCTCAGTTGCACCTGGTCAAATGGTTACACGTGAAGGAAATGACCCCTTGACCCTTTTAGGTGCTCTGAACATAAAACTTTTTTAACCCTCTCTTACCTGCACAGCTATAAACAGTATTACTGCTCAGAAATCTATGCAGCCCATTAAAAAAAAAAGACAATATTTGACTGACCTTCAGCAGCAAGGATTCTTCTGGGTGGCATGAGAAAGAGCTGCAGAAATTAATATTCACTTAATCCTGGAACTCATACAGTGTTAGGAGCCTCCTAGTATGAGGGTGCAGACTTTAATATTGTAGTATACAGGTCTATTCTTGAAGTCTCTGGGGTGAATGCAATGCAAGCATTGCAAAATCAGCAATGCTACAGTCATGCTAGTTGTCATGAGGAGAGGGCTGTCTCACTGATTTTCTTATATGATGATGCCTTATTGTCAGGATATTTTGGTTTTATGTGACTGAAGCCAGCAAATCAAATTATTATTCCATTTTGAACAATTTTATCAATAGTTTATGGTAGGAGTATAACTATTGCATAGTCTTTGGGTGAGAAAGTATTGTCTTATTTTGGTGAAGGAAGGACATAGAGGAAGTTTAGATTTGTATGTGTCACACCTTCCTCCAGGCTTCTGACAGGGCATGATGTGAGAGAGGGTCACTCTAGACTTTTCCATTGTTACTTCCACTTTGACTCCTTTGTATTACTTCTGAATTTGACCTGAATTATCTGTGAAGTTAAGGATAAGAGTGATATCATTCATGGCTCAGTGTAATTCATCACCTAAGTGTCTCAGAGAAGTATAGAGTAAAAATAAAAAATAAATAGAGAAGTATACAAAAAGATGGCAGTCTGAGACAAGTTTTCTAATTGAAATGATGCTTGGTTTTGCCCTAGGTATATAATTACAGTGTTTTGCACATCTGCCTGGAGCTATAGGTAGGTGATAAGAAAAGCATAAGAAGCCCATCTTACATGTGTATGTCATTCTTTGAATTTGGCCTACAGGAGGAATAGGAGTTCTGATGACTGATTACTAGAAAGAAAAAAAAAATGTAAAGAAAAAACTGTATTCTCCCACCCAGCCAATACATATACCTCAGAATAAACATGAATAATGAGGTATGAAAGGGCAGCAGTCAGGAGACAAGCTGTGAAGCTGTGTCAGCTCGTCATAACCCATTCGTAAGGCCGGGCACTCGCACATCAGGGTTACAGGTCTGCAGTTTCCCATGAGACATGCCGTGTTCTCATGCTGCAGGGGAAGATCCTGCTGCTCCAGCAGTCAGTCCTGTCTGCTAGATGAAGGAGCTGTCACTGTTTCCATTATTTCTATTGCGGGGCACTCTCTGTCTGCTGAGATGGCTTGTGCAGGCACAGGGGATCTTGAGCCAAAGGCAAAATTTCCTTTCTGGCAGAGCCTTTTGTAGAATGCGTTTTTAAAGACAGCAACCTCCCTGCCCACGGCAGGGCTCTCCACCTCCAACCTGCCATGATGCTGGTTGCTGTATCTGAGAAGAGCACTGGAGTATAAAAAGAGCATTAAAACTGATGGGGAGCAAAGTGGCCTTTTTTGAATGTGGCAGTACTTTCGACAGTAGGTGGCCCCTGCTGAGAGCTTGAGGCTTTAGCAGATAATTACCAAATCCCTTTGGTGTTCTCTACCAGCAGGGTATGAGTTTGCTGAGTGAATCCGAAGTGGCCACCATGTTACAGGCACAATGACACAGGCTGCTGCTGAGCACCAGGGATGTTGTGACCTGGCTGATCCTGACCAAGTACAGTCTTTTCAATGCTGTAAAGAGGTGTAGCTAGGACTTTTCTTCTTGAAACTCCTACATGAATAAGAGCTACTCCCTGGGATACACACATAACTTTCAGTTTCAACAGGACAATTCAAAGTGCTAGGGAAGATGTGGAGATTGTGAATGTGATAGAGATTGTTGCGTCTGTCATGTGAAAATCAGCACCTTTGCCTGTCTCAGGGTTTAACAGTGTCAAATGATTTTACAAGATCCTTCCATGTCTTGGCACAACATTAAATGTTGTGTAAGAGAGTCCCCGAAGACAACTAATTAGCCAGGAGAACACAAAACTATGCCATGGAGTACCTTTATTGAGTGGCAGCTTTGTGGATGCCTTCATGGGTCTCCAGTAGACCAAAGTTTCTCCTTTACTACTAGAGACAGCTGGGTGTCACTGCCAGGCCAACTTCAGCTGATGTGCACTATTGGTCAACAGAGAAATGGCGTGGGCTAAACAGATAATGATGCACTAACAGTATTGAGAAGGCAGAGTCTACACAGCCCTCATTCGTACAGCATTTCTAAGTTCAAGACTACAGACTCGGAAGGATTTGGAAGGTTTGGAAGGGTTTATGAGGTGCTTCTCCAGAATTAATGCCTCACTTGGTGGGAGGGAAGAAGCTTGAATTCTGTCTCCTGTTTGCTATTGTTATACACCTCTTTCCTTTGATACACAGTTTCAGGTTCAGATGTGAGGGAGTATCTTTCTTGCGATCATAAAAAAGAGCCCCAAAAGAGAGAAAAAGATAAAATGGAAGGTGGTCATTTTGTGCTTAAGTGAGCCCAAAGCATCTCAGCTCTCATGCTTCCCTCTCTTAGTTCAAGGAAAACAAAGAAGTAGAATATTACATCCCTCAAACTCATGCCAGGTTTTGCTGTCATAAAAGCAAAATTTAAAAGCAAACCCTCACATCAGTGGGTTCACCAGAAGACACTAGCTATAACAGAGACAAACAGCCAGGCTTCTTCATAGCCCCACTTCCAAGCATCATCTTCTGTTGCTCATCAGGGATCTTTCCCAGCCTGGAACACAGACACACCAGCTGGCTGTACTACCACCATGACTAAATACGTTTGGAAATGACTGTGCTATCACAATGCCTTACGAATACATCAAAGTGTGCTACATGCACAGCTGGAGTTTGTCTCCCTGCCTGCTGCCAGTAAAGTTCCAGCTTCTTTCCCTCATCCATATATTCTCAGCCCGTTCTCCACCCTTCAAAAACATGCTAAATGACATATTATTAATGATCTTTTAGTTTAATAACCACACTATTATGTAAAGAGATCATTCCACATGGAAATAATCTGTCAACCAATTCTTCTCTCTTAGTGTCAGATGAGCATGCAAAATATCTTTGTTACTATTTTGGTTAAATTCAGTTCTCAGGCAAGTAAGAGGCCCTGGGTAGAGCTGAGGGATAGCTGAGGGATAGTGCTGGCAAGCAAACTGAGCAGGGACAAGGCATTTCAATCCCAAACTTCATACTCAGCGAGTGATATCACTTTGGGCTACTGGCAGTGTTAGGATTGGTCCAGCAGCAAGGCCTGGAGAGGAACAGGATAGCCAAGCATCAGGGGATTCTGTTCTGGACCAGGCATGGAAATTTTCAGGTCTCATGTAAAAAATGTGAACACTACATTGCAGACAACTTCCTGTAATCTTTGTGACACAGGTTGTGCACCAGACTCTGGAGAATCTTTTTGTCCAAATATCCTTCCCTTGGTGGATTTCCAATGATGCAGCTGGAAGGCAAACTTGGTCTATCTCATTTGTAGCAAGGATTATTGCAGTCTCTGTTAGTTCTTGTTTCCTGTGTTAATGATTTCTTTCCGACAAACTGCTCTGACAATTTTTTCTTGCAGCATAAAGGGATAAGAAAGCACACCCCACTGCCTTGGATCTTCTGCCCATTTCTGCTGAGCTAGAGTGTATATGGAAGCAGAAGGTTTTTTTCATTCTGAATTCCTTTGACAGGGTTTTTTTGTTTTGTTTTGGTTTACTTTTCTCTGTATGGTTCTTGGATACCTTTTACCCATTTGGAATTAAAGTCTCCCTATTTCCTATACTGGTGATCCCGCTGCCTCCAGCTGGGATTCTACAATATAAAGTACTTACAGAATTACATACTGGAACGAGGAGTCTTTAACTGCCTCCAGAAGCATCTTCACTCATTCAGCAGAATTAGACAAATAGCTGAACTATGGAAGCTGATGCAAACTCTAGGTGCGTCTTAAGTGCCCACACAGACTCCCTGACACTAATTTTTGGTTGGTTTCAAAGTAGTGAGAATGGTTCTCTGTCCTCAGACGTCTCCTGTCTGCATCAGCCATGTAGAATTATCGTACAGGCAAGCCTTGGAGTAGAGAAGCTTTTCTTAGGAACTGGGGGGAGAAGATCCCCACCTCCCCCTCAGTATACATAGCTATTTTGACACTCATAAGGAGCATTTGCCATCAGTGACTGGGGGCTATTCTAGCCCAGATCAGATTGTCTTATAAGTTTGATTATAATCACAGTCATTAAGAGAAGTGTTCATAAGTTTCCTATGCTGTAACTGAGACTGGCACCGATGCAAAAACCCCAGGGCTTCCGGGTCAGGTCTGCCTTCAGAGCACTCTGTGAGTAAATAAAGAGATGTCAGTGCTGGATGTGCTGTAGTAACTTTGCTGTGGGTTGCTCAGAAACATTGTAAACTTCATATTTCACAATCATTAGCCTCAGCAGTGCCCATCTGTTAAGCACTGCTAACAATTGAAGTGTTTTATAGCAGATGTTCTCCCTGAAAAAGTGCCCACAAAGGGTTTGTTGATTTCCTGGATCTCAACTGTTTTATTCCAAATAACCCCGCAAATAATTGCCTAAGGTCAGTTCAGAGTGAACACCCTGTCTCCTGGATTTACACTGGTATGAGCAGTGCAGAATTGCACCCGCTATGCTATAGCTTGATTCTCAAACATGGGTACAAATCAAGAGGGGAGTCAATGGAGTGTAAAACAGATGGAACTGAGATCAAAATAAATCCTTCTAGTTTTTCCTTGTAACACTTCAGATCACAGATGGGAGAGCTGGGATGCAGACAAAATATGACAGGAGGTTACTGGAACATCTGGAGTCCAAACAAATGCTTCTTTATATAAAGTAACGTTTAGGAAAGGATGCCTAGAAAATGTGAAAACTGGACCCAATCCTGGTCCCATGGAAATCACTGCCAACACTCTTGTTCACGTCAGCAGTCCTGCTCTGATGGCATTACAAATGTCGTGTCTGAGTTACATCCGATGGTAAATGGAATTTTAAAGGCTTTCTCTGAATCTTTCTGGTAGAATTGAGTTTGCCAAAAAAAACTTCGCAAGGATATTTCAGGCAAGATGCAAATGTCCAGTATTTGGATTCTCTCTTCAAAGCCACAAATATCTATGAGGTGTTCAGCTCCTCATGAGAGCCACTGAGAAACAGCCACTTAATTCTGCCTTGTACCTTTAGAAATGTCCCATCTGATTCAGATTTTGACCTAGTTATTTAAATGGCATAGCAATTTAAGATAACACTGTTGTCCAACTCTTTGTCACTAAACATCTTTCAGTGAGAAGAGATTATCTCACAACAATCCAGCTGTGAAACAGATTTAGATGAGCACTCTTCATGTCTTGCTGTTAAACAGATTTAGAGGAGCACTCTTCATGTCTTTCTGTGCAACACCAAGCTACTGCTCAGAGATGGCATGAGCTAATCTGGTTGGCTTTGTACTGGAGCTGATGAAGAGCATTCATGTGGGCTGTTTTAGCAGTAGAGTAAAAAGGGAATGCCACAGAATCAATCCTGCTGCATGTTAAAATCTCTGCAAGTGACACTGCACTACTTACCCAGATAAAAGCATCTCCACAGAGCCTCAAAACCAGCTTTCTTGGGAATCCTGTCTTTTCAGTTCAATTGGGAAAATGTCAGAATAGGATGAGAGCAGAATTTAGTCTGTATAAATGTTTAGGAAAGGATGTGATAATAAAGATCTTTGGATTGCAGAGAAGGAATTTGGAATTCTTGATAGATTATTAGAATGCATGAGCTCTGTGTATTGAAGTGTGTGTTTATGGTTCACATAATGGAGAACAAATAGGCAGCCCAGCCTCTACCCAACTGGAAATCTGTGTGTGATTAAGGAATGGAGATGTGCTCCCTTCACTACCATTAAGTGGGCTTCTCCGTTATATCACTGTCATGGACCAGGATCTGATTTAAACCACGTGCTGTAGCTAGTAACCTCAGATAAATCAACGCTTTGTGCCTTTCCAAGGTATTGTCTGTCATTGCAGGACATTTAACAAACTGCCTGTGTGGGAATTGCTTGTTTAATCTAAAGCAGAACTACAGCCATCTTGGAATGGGAAGGCAGAAGCAAAACTGACAGGACTCATAACAAATATGTGGAAAGTACTAAAAAGGCTGAGATCCTCCACTGCAGGTGGCATTCTGCAAGCATGTGGAGGAGGGAAGTCCTCTTCACTGAAGGCCAGATATGCAGTGCAGGTATGCACAGCCAGATAACATCAGCTAAGCTCAGTCCTTTCTGCTGGGTAAGAGGCATGGTGACAGAGCTTCCCATAGGCTTAAAACCCTGTATAGAACCTTGCTGAACCAACTGGAAACTAGAGCCTAATCAGAAGAACTACCCCAGCTAGAATTCTAGTCATGCTGCTCTCTTGGGTGCTCTTGTTATGTTAGTAAGACTGTGCTGATCTTGTAGACCATTCAGGCTTGGGTGGTTGTTTGATCTTTTGGTGGGATTGTCTGGGGGTTTCTATACTTAAAATTCACAGATCTCCTTCTCATTTTGCTGCAGATTCTAGATAAGGAAATTAGATGAGATACAGATTACAGGCAGCTCTGCATGAACAGTATTCCCATCTGGGATGCTCAACTCCTGAGAATGAGGAATCATAGAGAACATTTTTTTTTCTATTACCTCTTCAAATGTAAAATCCTCAGCTGTGATCCCAGGGAAGTAGGCATTTTATGTTCAGATGCAGCCCAGGGGAGACATATGCTTGCACCTCAGATAGTTCCTTGGTTGTTCAGATATAACTCCATCTGTATTTTGCATTTCAGCTGCTGACTATTTAAAGGAACAAAACTTTAATGTGCCAAAGTCAAAGCGGGTGTCACTAGAATAGACATGTTATGTACAGTGTGTGCCTGTCATTAAATGCTGTTAATGGCCTTGGCTGAGCAGTCTGCTGTTCCCAGGTCAACTTCTGCTGGGATCCCAGCCTTTATTCCTCTCCTGCGATAGAAACATTTCTCCCTTATTTATTTTTGCGTGAGAAAACATGTTTCCATTCTGAGCCTCTAGATACCACTTGGGTGCCCCCCTGACCTCTCCTCATAGGCCTAGCCCGTGTAAATGACCAGACGAAGGAATGTGAACAAAGGAAGTGCCATAAAATAGAAATATTGCTGGCTCATAAATTCCCTCCACCACAGCAAGATTTCAAAATAAACAGAGCTACAGTCACACAGGACAGCATTACTCAGTGGTGCAAAATTCATCACCAGTTTTTGCAAAGGAGAGCAGGCTGACATGAAAATGAAACTCCTCAAAGAGTCCTGTCTGCCTCAGAGCCCTGGCACCAGACCTGCATCATATTTCCATACAGACCTCACCTGTTTTTTTTCTCCAGGTTATTCCTCTCTTCACAATACATACCAAACTGAATCCAAGGTGCAAAGATGAACTACAGTTCTTTTTCAGGTCACTGGAATTTGGTGGCCCTTATATCCTCTGGCTGGCTTTTACAAAAATATCCAACTTTTGATTTAACTGTGCCCCTCCAGCCTGAAGCATAAATGTAGATGTATCTCCAATAGCTGGTAATCCAACCATGGGTGCTGCCAGCTGCTGGATGTTAGAATTGCTTAGGCAGGTTCAAGTGTCTTCTTGCTGCTGAATCTGCTCAACTACAGCTCACTTTTGCTTCTCCTCTAGAAGTACTTCTACCTCTGTTTATAAGGGCACAAGACCCCTTATTTCTGAAAACATATTACCCAGACAGCAGATAATTCCCAGGTACTTGAAGAAGAGGCAGGCTTATGCACTGCATGGGCTCTCAGCTTCTGAATGCAATATTCTGCTGTTGGACATCTGTGGAAAAAAGAAGGTTTCTCCTTAGATTGGGAACTTTTTAAAGGGAAATATTAGGAGCTTTCTCCTAATACTGCATGTAACTGCTCTGATAGGTAATAAGCAAATGGAGATCTAACCGTTTCCCAAAACCCCATACAACACCAAGAAGTGAGATCAAATTGGGATTCCTTGAAACAAAATTTTAACTCTTGAACACAGGTAAAAGCATGTATCTCAACTTCTGACACAGACACGAGTTTCCACTCAGAAGCCTGTCTTACAACTAAGAGCAATAAAGTCAAGTGCAATGGCAAGCAGACATCAATTGTTGTTTTTCAACACATTTTTGGTGTTGACATTAGAGATTTTTAGAAGTTGAAATTAAGGAACATTTGATGAGCTCATATAGCTTGTTGAGAAACATACCACTCTGACACAAAGCATACTGCCTTTCCACCAAGACCTAGTATCCTCCTGCTCTTCTCCCCTGACTCTGCTGTTCTTCCCTAAAAATAATTTGGTTTGTTTACTCAGTGAAAAATTGAATGTTTCCAAAGGCACTGAGACTTTTTTTCTCTTCATCAAGAGCTCAAATGTCCATTGAAAAAGCTTTGATGAGAAATTTTCAATCAGATCCAATGAAAAAATAGAAGAGGTGGGGGAGGAAACCATTACTTTTTTTTTGTTGAAGCACACAACAGAATTCTTTAACATCAGTGGTGGCAATGAAGAAAGTTTCTGCCTTTGATCTGAAGGGCATCCTATAGTTTTCCTGAATTCTGCCAGCTGCTCCAATTCTGCACATCCACTCAAACAAAACCCTACATTATGACTGAGCCTGAAACCAACATAAACAACCCTGTGCCCTTTTTACCCCTGCTGTTAGAAGATGGAGTATCAGTGGAGCTGAGAATTTACTCAATACATCTAAATGAAGTGTAACCTTCCAGAGTTAGATGGCATCAGCTAGATAAGTGGAAATAGATGAAGGATTACACTGAAGATTGCATGATGGGGCCATAGCTGATAGTCCTGTTTGTGACTTCTGTACTTGTGGACATACAAACACCAAAACGTTTATCATTACTAAATCTGAAAAAACTCCCCAAAAGTCTAGCTAAAAGTTTTTGTCTGTATGTGAGGGAGAAAAGATTAATTACACCACAGACTGTGTCATGCAAAAACAAATTAGGGATAAATAGATGAAAAATAAATTGAGGCAGTAATTAACAGAAAGTCCTTAACTCTTTAAGCAGCCAGGATTTGGAAGAGTCTGCCAGCAGATTGGATAAAAGAGGTGTGGAATAGGAGGGTTATTTTTGTGATAACAGGGTCTGGAGTCAACCCCAAATTTGCTTCCCTGTGCTATGTAACCTTAGAGGCCACAAACCTTGATATTTTTAACCTCCACAGGTTTATAGCTCTTACAAATTAAATGTTTTCTATGAAAATGTGAGAAAGGAGCTAATATTGCCTGAAGGTCATACAGGGATGCTGAAAGAACTATCTGGTGGGACATAGACACTCTCAGAAAGCAGAGGAGATGGATGGCAGATATTTCTGAGCCCTCCTTCCTGAATGCAAGGCTCAGGAAGAACTTCATGGGACGTTTTAGGCAGCATCTCCTAAAGGTGCAGGTTCCACATGCCCAAGGGCAATGCTAGTGCTTACACATCTCTAATGGTTTCTGTGAGCCCCGCTATTCTAGTAGGTGCTTCCAATGGAGTGGAAAACCTGGGAAGGGCAGGCTACAGATGAGAAAAAGGACAGGTAGAACAGAGGCAGAGCGGGATAATACGGAGAGAAAAGGACAGAAAGGGTAGGGAGAAGTAGAGAGCTGGAGGAACAAAAATCAAAAGAATGTGGAAATCGACCAAATGTAAATGTGTGAGGCAAGCAGAGGCATAGGAAGGAGGATGAGAAGGTGACAGAGATAAGAAATGAGGGAGATAGGACAGAAGGGCCAGCTGCTGAACATGCCATAAGTAACCTCTGGGCTTGCAAGCAGTGGAAATTAAGGAAACTGACATCTCTGAGTGAGGTCCCAGTGCAAGTACCAGATAGTTCTCTCTGTGCCTCTGATTTACAGTATGTCTTACCTTGCTGCTCTGGGCTGTTTTTCCTGATGAACGTGACTCTCCTCTCTCTTCCAGCCTTACAGCCCTGGTAGAGTAAATGTTTGGGAAATTCCTGTTCCTCTTGTTTTGTAGCATCTGGAGTTAGGCCTGAATAAAGCCCTTCAGGCTGGGAGGTTTTGGAAGGAAGCCCCACACTCACTGGGCCCTTTGCCAGTGAGTTAATCCTTTCTGTATTGACCCTTCTAGAAGCAGCAGTCCCAGGCCACCAAGGATCTGATAGCCTTGAACTCTCCATGCCTGGAACTGTGCTTGCTGTGTTTTAGTGCTGATCTCTTCCCAGCAATTTTCTCCCGAGGGCCCACACAGCAAAGCAGGGGCAATACTGATCAGCCATATCATTCCTCTTTTTCTCAATCAATGCTCCAGTGCAACTGTCATTGTGTCAGTCAAGACAGAAGATGCTATGTCATGTGCTTCAGCTGCTTTTGTTTATGTTGCCACTGCCTTGCATATGTACATGCCAGAAACTCTATGCTTCCCTGTAGACACCCAAGATACTTTCCCAGGGCCATTGGCTGTAAGCTACATAGATCATTGCAACGTGCCTTACCCGCTTGCTCCAAGTGTGGAACTAAAATCAAGTTGGGCTTAGGCAGAGCTGAAGGTACAGAGCAGATAAATGGTGCTTGCTGAGCTGCACATGTGTGTATGTGTTCATGGGGGTTAAAACCAGCACAGGTATGACCAGGGCAATTCAGTGCAGTGTGCAAAAGCATGTGTATGCTGTATGGATGTTTGTCCCGTGTCCCATGGGTGGCTTGGTGTCAGCTCCACAACTTGCAGTAGGTAAATGGAAGACAGAGAATATTCATTATCTCTGGTAACATCTGCAAGTGTCTCAGCTTTCACGAGGAGCCATTGTAGCTGAGGATCACTGCAGCTGTGGTGGTAAACTGCACTGATTGAGAGTCTGTCTTTGATACAGACTTTCTGTGTAATCCCAAATTCCATAAATAGCTCTAAGTGCCATAGTGCTCCTTCAGCCATTGTTTTCTGAAGGCTAATACATTCACATCAAGCAGTAAGGTGAGCTGGAGCTGACAGCACTCAGCATCTTCAGGAAGCAAGGTTTGGCCTCCCAGATTCACCCTGAATGAGAGGAAATTTTTTCAGCTATTGTCCAGAATAACATTCCACATTGGTTCCTCCATCCTTAAAATAGGAATAAAAGTTATCTGAGTGGGATCTGAGTGCCTAGATATAGGCTCCTAGTGCTGTTCGGAACAGCTTAGGTATGTAGCATGCCTATCAGGTGATGACAAAAAGCTCATAGACCCATGTATTTCTGAAATAACAGCTGGAGACCAGGTAGGTACCTCACAGACATCCAATGGCCAGATGTCTACATGTCTACAAAGGGGGAAACTGACACACACACACACACACACACCCATTTTCTTAAGGTCTACAAGGTGCTAAGACATCCCCATAAAGAACTCCACAGCAACGTTTAAAGATATATTTTACACAGCCACCCCACCTGATTTCTTCTTCACCTGTATTGTAGACAACTCTCAGTCAGGTTCGCTCTCACTGGCCCATGTTAGGAGGGGTGCAGAGAAGCATCTACCACCTGGATTTTTCTTCCACAAATAAAAGCTAGGCCCAAGGGGTTTTATGACCTTTAAACAACTCACGCTTGCTCTTACGTCCCAGCTGCAGGCAGTCCACCTGGTCAGGGTGTTTGCTTGGGAGGAAAAAGCTACCTTCTGTGGGAGATCTGAAAGGCTTTTGTTTCCACATCAGATCTCCTTTTTGAAAGTGCATGCAACACCTCCAAGAAATGTAAAAGGGAAAACTATGGCCCCTGTGGAACTGACAAGGCTGTAAATCCTGAGAAAATCTTCCTGTGTCATTTATGAGCCAGCGCATCAGATACTGGCCTCTCATGAGGGGTGGCTTGGTCCAGGCACATTCCTTTCCCTTCTTCCTCCAGTTACAGAGCAGGGGATGTTTTCTGTGGTGTTGTTCTGGGAAAGGAGATTGCAAGAAACAACATTTATGCCCTTAGATGGGCACATTATAGAAACCCTTTTTGTTCTTCCTCACAAGAAAAACTAGTTAGCTACAATCTGCCAACTGGACATAAGGAGAAACTCCATTATCACCTCCTGGATTTAGCATTCTAGGACCAATCTTGTAAGCTTAAAGCCCCTCTTTACTGTAAATTCCCTGGCTTTCTGATGCATGCTGTCCTGGCAACTCAACCATTTTGGCGGCTCCTATTAAGCTATTGATAGGTATTTTATTGCACAGAGATACCACCGGCAGCTCCTGCTGGAAGACGAAGGTTTAATATTACTCTTGTTTCCAGGTATTCTTGACTTTAGCTTCAGGGCACACATTTACTATTCCGTAAATTCCATCTGCAGTTTTTCAGATATTGCAGGAGTTGGGAAAAGCCCTTTATATCAGGGATGGGAAATGAAACTGTGTTTTATTTTTCACAGAGACTGGTACGAAGCTTTTAAAAAGTAGAGCCCAGATCCTACAGTTCTTTATTTCTACTCAAGTTTCTGATTTCCTGCTAAAATCAGATTATGTGATATTTGCTTGGAATTGCTGAAATCAGTGGGAAGTTAGGAGCTCCACATCCTTGTTGGAGCTGAGCCCAGACTCTTGGCCATGTGCCAAGATGGCATGCTGCAGGATGTGTCAGCCATGCTTGCCCCCCCATCCTTGAGCATCTGCTCTTGACCATGGCTGGAGAGAGGATTCTCAGTTACATAGACTTTTCATCTGAAATAGTGCAGCCTTTGTACTGCTTTCATATATCATCCTCTGGGTACTTTGCATCTATAAATGTTGTAGTGCCTGTTGGTTATGCTCTGTTGGTAATGTCCTTCCCCTCTCAAGATTGTAATACACTGAGAGTTTCGGTCCAATGCTAGTGCTGTCGCTAAACGCCACCAAGGGAGCTGCACCAAGCAAGGATGAGATCTAATGCACTGAGTGGACTTGTGTTGGGCACTTTATAGCATGTGGGGTATTTCCAGCCACAAAGCTCTAACAAATGTTGACACCTCTGTGCTGTGTTTGCTTGGTGGAGTGGGAGCAGGGCCAAGGATCAGGCCCTCAGCCTGGAATATATTGTCAGAGCTTTGTGTACACACTGAATTAACAGACACCAAAAAAGCTGTAAGTCAACTGTGCTACAGATGTTGGGGAATTGATTGTATGCATGTGTGAAATGGGTGACTATGCCAATTTCAAACACCTACTCTATTCCCTTGTGGGAGGCTGATATTCTTAGAGCTTAGGTTAATGTATATGTAATGAAACAAGATGTCTCTCACATTTCTGATGAGAGAGAAGGTGCAGGGGTTTACATACATAGAAACATTTTGAGCTAGGTTTCTTTCCTGAAAATGTGAGCAATCACTGTAAATGAGGAGAAATGCAAAACTGTCTGGCAAACTTTCTTCTAAATTGCCTTGTTGTTCATATCTCTGTGTTTTTACTGCATGAAGTAAGTTTTGAGGAACCAATTCCTGCAGATATATAGTTATGAATATACTAATTTTTCTGAGGTCCATAATTTTGAGCAACTCCTAAAATTGAGATTACAAGCCCTTCTCACATGCTCTTGTCAAATGTTTACCATTTGCACAACTGTGCTCCAGTCTGGTTAATTAAAATAATGGCTGAACTTCTCGACAGGAAATTCAGTCTGGATGAGTCCCTCACCTGTATGCTCTTTGCCAGGTTGAAAATAGCATGCCAAACTGCCTTTGGTGAAGTGTCAAAGCCACAAATACTTAAATATATTAACCCACCTGCACCCGGGAAATATTTGTGAATTAAGATGCAAGAAGAGCAACATTTTTGGGACTCATGATATTGGAAAATGAAATAACATGGACATTTATCATTTGTTTGTGTGGGTCAAAGAGGAAATAATCTCCAGAGAGGAATACTGTAATGCAGTAAGTCAGCATAAGTAGAATTTTTACACTCCAGAAGGGAGGAATTAAAAATAGAGACATTAGGAAAAAATATTTCTGATTGTAAGATGTATTGGATTTTAGAAAGGCCTCCTAAGGGCAGAAATACAAGCTGAATCCCTAAAAACTTTTAAGCACAGATTGAACACAATGGCAATAAATCTTAAATTATAAATGACCCTGCACTATGAGAAAAAAGGGTTAGATGGCTTTACTGTACTTCTCCAGGTCTTGTAACCAAGTAACACTTTGAAGCTCTTTGTGGATGGTTGAAGTTTTACAAGCAGCTGGGGATCCATTAGGTTGAAAGATACTGTGGAAGCACCAACGGGTCTCATTGCCTCTGTGTTTCAGTGTGTATGGTGATAATCTCCTGGAACATACACTCACACCCAAATTCTAAAGCAGAAGTTAGAAAGAGTAGCTACAGCCACAAGACCAGACCTACTCAAAAGAGGAGAAGTGAGGAGCTGGTATTTCTGCTAACATACTGGGGGTGTGGCAGGTCATAGTTGTGTACTTCATGGATGCATTTCTGGCTATTTCCCTCTAAGTTAACTAAATTTTAGGAGCTGGCTTTGAAGACCTCAGTTTACGCAATCAGCTGTTGCTTATAAGATCCAGTAAAGCTCTTAGTAAAACACAACTTCTGCAAGTAAGCAAATTATAGGATTCGGCATCTCCCAATCTCCCACATCACAGTTAGGTCTGGTCCTATAAGACGCATGTCCTTGTCGTTTGAATGACATTTATATTAATGATGTTAATGATTGTGAATTGCAAACTAAACATTATTACTATCTAGCAACTTTACATTATAAATGTCAGAATACTTCCAGAAAACTAAATGTTTCCATCACCTTAAGCTGTTTGCTGGGTCTTGCTTCAGTGTGAGATTAATACATCCACCTGTAGCCTGGAGAGCAAATCTATAAATATAAACTAGATTTAGTTTACATTATCTGCCTTGTCAGCCCTCTGTGTATTCAGGATTCATGCTGCCCAGGCACTAATGCCTGGCTCTGGGCAGACAGTATGCTATCCTTTCCCTCCCATCTAATTCTTTTTTTTTCTTGCTCATTTTAATCTTACCTATTAGTCTTGGCTTTTATATTATGTAACTCTGTGGCTACTCTTTCCTAAAACAGCTATTCAAGGTTTTAATTGACAGTAGGGCTTTTTCAAAACACTAAAATAACGGACTTAAATTATAAAAATGTATATTTTTTTTAAATTCAATTTTCAGAAGCTTCCTGAATATTCACAGAAAGAGAGGGGTATTAAAAAAAAAATCTTGTCAAGACCAAAAAGCTAAATACAAAAACAGTTTGTGGAAAGGCTTGTGACAGTTATTGGACTTCCAGCCAGGGCGCGGTCTGCAGTCACTAGAGGGCATCCCAATACACCGAACCCGGTGGCTGCTCCCACCCCCGCCGGCAGCTCGGGGAGCTCGTACCCGGGGGAGTCACGGACCTGGCTTCTGTGGTTCCGAGGCTGCACCTACGTGAAAGCTTTAACTGGGATCAGAGATGTGCTTTTTGAGTGGGTTTCCTGAAGCCCAGTCCCTATTTCGTTTGCATCTCTAAATGTGTGAATTAAATTGCTTTGGGATGAAACAAAGTCATAAAAGGAACCCCAGAAGGACATGTGTTCCAGTTGCTAAATAGCAATTCAGTCCTTAGGACAAGAATACAGCTGGACTAAAGAAAAACCCTTGAAAGGGGACAGAATGATTGCTTTGCTCTATAGATCTGTTCTCAATGCACTGTGGAAGTTCCTAATATAGAGAAAACCATGAGGCCCCTGGACTTTGCTGAGGGAGAAGGCAGCTGGGAAGTTTGTTTCAGAGCCTGAAAATCCCCAAAGTGTGCAGTTATTTGGGTTATGATTTTTCATTCATACCTATCTTAAATTAAAAACAAATAATAATTAAAAAAAATCCCAAGAGACATGTGACTCGCATTTGATTAATCAAAGGAAAGCCTGAAATAAATTAGATGGGTGCTGCTCTGACCATTTTGACCATTTTGACCTGTCAGGCTAGATCTTTTCCCTGTAGACACAAGTCTGTTCAGTTCTGGTGCTCCGGTCCTCTGTGCTTCAGTTTCCCATAGAGAGAGTACTGAGGCAGAGCTGAGTTTGGCCCTGGTCAAGTCTCCCAGGTACCTCCTTTTGCTGGGAATAGTGAACCTTTATTGTTGAGGTCTAGGTTCTTTGAAGCGGCCTGCAAGCTCACTGAACCTGAACACTCCAAGCGAAACCCAAGCAAAGCCACACAGTTTTAAACACTCCTGGAATAAAATCCCCTCCATGGTGTCGGCTTAGTGCTCAGGGTAGAGGCAGAACACGCCAAACTTGGCTCTGCTTTACCCCAAGCTTTCAGGAAACTCCTCACAGTGAGGCCAAGAGCTATGTTCATAAGAAAACACAAACCCAAGCAAAACTTATCACGTTTTGTGTTTCTTCATGAAAGGTTAGACCAACTTGGGATGTGCTCTGCTGGGATAAGAGGAGAGATGGATTCTGCCCATAAGGGCCAATTTCACTTCCATTGA
Organism: Coracias cyanogaster; assembly: GCA_033124195.1. Lineage (NCBI taxonomy): Eukaryota > Metazoa > Chordata > Aves > Coraciiformes > Coraciidae > Coracias > Coracias cyanogaster. The sequence continues at coordinate 63,074 of JAVSBS010028321.1, read as the reverse complement.
AATCACACCTAAAACTCCCAAGGAAGCAAGCTTAAACCTTTAAACACTGTTAGGAAAGCAGCTACCACAGTTCTCTGTCACTCTAGTTAACCATCTATAAACAGTTACTCACTTGACCTCTATTTGATCTCTCCCTCTGCCCTCCAAGGAATCTTTTGGGGCCAGCACACATTATGGATATCTCTGTGTACATGAACATTTGAGGCTATTTTACTGCAATGAGAGTAGACCTCTTGCAATTCTATCTGAAATCTAGTTATTTGGGAAGATTATTTTTTTTCCTTCCACGGAGAAGACAAATCCAGGTTACTTCTCTTTATTGCAAACACTAGATACTAAAAGTCTTGTTCACTACACATGTAAAGGATGAGCTTGGAACCTTGACATGGCAATAAAGAAGGAAAATAATCTTAGCACTCAAAACAAGAAGGTCAAAGACAGGAGTCAAAAAAGATCTTCAAACCAATCTAGGGTTATCCTCTTCTAGATGCTGTTTGGATGTGCAGCAAGACTGCAAAGCCTTCAAGCTTTCATGTGACTAATAGGCTTCGCAAAAAAAAAAAAAAACAAACACCACAAAAAACCCAAAAACAAACAGAAAAATATTCATGTAGGAGTGTCACAAGAATAAGACTTAAAAAAAAGATTTCTTAAGCAAAACAAGAATGACAGTAAGATGGAGGTAAATCTAAGGGCATATAGTCAGTAACAAGAAATTATAACTTTATACAGATGCCTTATTATTTTTGAAAGTATAATAAATCAAAGGATTTCAGAGTTAAGTTTCAAAATAATATAAATACATAAAAATATTGGAACACTCAAAATCTCCAAGAACTCTTAACTCTGCACCTTAAAGGTTACCATGCATTAGCTAATGCCAAGTTTAACATTTTAGCTTCTTTCATTTCTTTCCCATCCACCATCAAACTATGTGGAAATAAGTAATTTAAGCATGCTTTAAAAAAACATATATTGGAAAAAAAAGCTGCATCTAGAGACAGAGATACTAAACTGCTGTAGTCATTATCATGCACACCAGTGGATGAAGTTACAAGGCAGAGATAAGGTCAGTTTGGCGTCTTAACTGTGCAGTCCCACAGCCTAATACATACAGATTTCTAAATGTAATTATCCTTAACTCTAGATCCCTGATTTTCCTGGTGTTAACGTGCATGGTTTGTAATGTATTTTACTTCAGATTACTGAGATGTACTGTGAATCTTAACTCCACTTAAACATAGATTCTGTGTGAACACTATGGCTGTCCAAAAAATGATGCATTTAGTTACAGATAATAGGTCCATGAAATGTTAGGGAAGATCATAGTCAAATAGTATTAGTGAGAACAAGATGAAAACAAGAGTACTGTTTTCCCAACCTAAGGACCTTTAGTTCAATTCTTAACTCACAAAAAAAGTTTCTCACTAATAATGAGTTGTGTTGTACTGGCCAGAAATGGCTTACTTTAAACATAATCTGCAGGGATTTAAAACAACTTCAGTTAATAATGATTTCATTGCTGGGTTATGCCAGTCTAAAATTCTAAGCAACAGAAATGTTGCCATCTCCTCATTTAAGAGGAAATGTTGATGCAAACACACTAAAAATTTGGAATATTGTATTATTAAAAAAGGCTGTCCCAAGCTGTGTTGAAATCAGCAGTAGGTCTATTTAAGGTTTCTGAATTCATCCCTTCTTTGTTAGCATTCAGATAAAAGATTAAATTTACTGGCTATTAAGGAGTTCTGGCTGCAGCTGGTTTGGGGGTGGGAGCGATTCAGCCACTCAGCTCATCGAGGGGTGTAGACTGGATTTCTTGAGCATTCAGATAAACACTGGTCAATTCGGTGAGAGTTAACATTAAGTTGAAACGAACTTTTCAAAGAATTTAACCTCTGCCAAGTAGTTTGACTGCCCTTTTAAATGCACTGTTTGTTCAGATTTCCCTGAGTTCATAATTCTAGATTCGGGGCGGCGAACCATAAAAGCCCCGTTAAGAGTTTTCTTTCTTGTTTTGGTTTGTTTTGTTGTTGTGTTGCTGTTTACATCTTAAAATCCGAATCGTTGTACCGTAGAGAGCAATTTGTTTCTGACGGAAAAAAAAAAAAAAAAATCGCGGTTCGTACAAATCGTTCGCGTGTTTTATGAAGAACTCTTCTTCATCCCAGCAGCAGGAACATACTGGTGAAGCCGTGAAGGCAACAAGCCTGTGTCCGTCAGGTCTCTCGCCCCACAGCCCCATTCAGCGCTTGGGTTTGCCCTGACCCGAAACAAAACCTGTCCGCGGGAGGACACCCACTGGGGGAAATCCCCAGCACGGAGCGGGCTGGGCTGGACCGGTAACATTGCCCTGGCAAAATAACCCCGAAGCTTACTTTGATTTCTGCTTTCGGTATAGTAGAGAACACACCTACGGCTGCGTGCGGGTGTGTGTACGTGTGGGGAGGACGGAGGCACAGCACAGGCTACAGGCGGGTCAGCGGCCGCCGTCGCAGCTGGGCGGCCCCGCACCGCCGGCTCGCCTCTCCTCCGATGCGCACCTCCCGGGGGGCTTTGCCCAGCACCGGGCGCTGGCAGCGGCTGCGCCCCGCCGCCGACCGGGACCTGGGCCAACCTCGCTCCCGCACCGGGCTCCCCCCTCCCGGGCCGGCCCCGCCGGAGGGAGGCAGCTCGGCGCAGCCGCCGGCACGCCGCGGAGCCGGCCCGGGCGCTCGCTGCTGGGGGTTCGGGCAGGCGATAAAGGGATGCTGCCGGGTGCTGTGTCCCCGGTACTCCTAATCCCTTTTCCTCGGGAGACTTGGTGTCCCACGCAGAGGCGGCTGAGGCAGAGGGGAAGGAAAGCCGAGGTGCACGGGGAGCCGAGGCGTCCTCCTGCCGTAAGCAGAGGGGTGCGAGTCCTGTTTGGAGCTGGCTGCACTCGGTTACTCAGAGGTGTAGGGAAAGCCCTTGTATCTTCGTGCTACAAGTCTTCGAGTCAGCTCTGAAGGTCTGTCCAGGCGTTTCCTAGGATACGACCAGTTTTCACCTTCAGTTGCAACACGTGTGCATATCTGAGGATGCTGAGACAGAAACTGCTACTCAGATTTAACTGTGATCTCATTCCACATACATCCAGTCTCTTTAATTAGATACTTGGATTGTTTTTCTCTGTGCCTGTAGCAACAGCAAAAGCACACCATTGCTTTTTTATGCGGGTGTCCCCATGTGCCAGCCACAGCACTGGTGGGACAGCAGCATTTCATCAGTGTTTGTTTGCAGTGAGATTACTATTAGCTTCTCCCATCCCTGCAGAATGTTACAACTGTCACAGCAGTCATAGCCAGCCTCGCAGCACTAGTTATAGTTGTTGGTCATTTCAGTGCATCAGGTTCCTGCACTACTGTGCTAGCTTACCTAAAAGAAAGGAGGAGAGAAAGGTCAATCTAAAACTCAGGGCTTCTTGGTAAGCAGGGACAAAGAAATACAAATAACTAGATTTGGGAGAGCTGGATGTGAGGATCAGCCTTGTTGCCCTGTGTCTAGAAGACAGTTATGGCCCAGTGTCAGTGCACACATAGCCCCTGACCTTAGAAACAAGCTCCTCTAAGGGAAACAGCCATAGGTTAGCACAGGTGCAGGATTTGAGCCTCTATTTCCAAACTTCATGAGCTGCAGCTGGGAGAGTTTGAAGTTACCCCGTGTATAATCCGACCGTGCTACTGTCTTTGATGGGCATCGTGGACTTGTCCTTTAAACATCTCCAGACCAGGATTAGCTTTGCCCACTCGCCCCGCCTCTGTTCCAATCTTACTCGAGGGCGCCTGTTTTAAATGCAGCCGAGAGGTCCAAATTCAATCAAAGCCTCGATGTTTATTTAAAGTATTAAATGGCAACAAACAGGGCCCCGTGTGCTTGGACTGCAGACAGCGTGGACACGCTTAAGTCAATTACACTTGACAATGCTGTAATAGCTCGGCGCAAGCGGCACTGCTCAGACCTCCCGGCTCTGCAGCGCTTATCTGGGCTTGCAGCCGAGGTGCCAGGGAGCCCAGCGGCATCTGCAATACAAAGGAGGCGAAATGTGGCAGCAAATGTACAACTGGGTTCAGCTAACACGGGGAAAAGGTGGTGTTTCGAGCCAAGCATGAGGAGCGAAAACTGAAAGCCTCTCTTTCTTTTTCCCACCCCAAACTCTTAGATAGACTTCTGGGAATATACGTCATACGAGGCGCTGGATCTGATGCCCAGGGCGCCGGTGTAAATCTAGATTCGCGCCCACGGGATTTTTCTCCACTTCCCGGTGTGAGTGGTGACATGTTACAGGATGCATCCCCACAGCTGTCCCAGCTCTAGTCTAAGAGCAGTAGGGCCACGGTGCCCAGAAGGGACCGGCGCTGGCATAGTTTGGTGAGGAAACGTTCTCGCCCGGCCCGGCCCGGGCTGGCTGGGGTGGCCTTGACCCCGGCTCCTCGCCGCAGCCCCAGCCGCCGTGCAGGCGGGACTCCGGGCGGAGCGCACCGCCGCCGCGCTCCCACGGGGGCCCGTGTCTCGGGGCTGTGGGGCAAGCGCTTTGCCCGCCTGGGGGAAATCTGCGGGGCTGACGGAGCGAAAAGAGGAGCCCTCGCTCTTTTGGTTCCTTTCCAAGCATTTTTAACAGAGGAAGGATGTAATAACATGCCACGGGCAATAAATCATAGGCTAGCTACTCCCCCTGGCTCCCCTCCCCCAGCCCGGCGGTCCCAGCCCCTCTATAGAGGGAGGGGAGGAGGGGACTCCCGCAGAGCGCCGCAGCCGCCGCGACGAGCAGTCCTTCGCCCGCCCTGCGCCCCGCCAGCCACCCAGCATGGACCTACGAGCCCTGGCTCTGCTCGCCTTCGCCCTGGCCATCATCTCCCTCTCGGAGGGTAAGTGAGCGAGCTGCCGGCTCTCCCTGCCTGCTCGCCGCTTGCTCCGCTCCTGCCTGCGGGCGCCGGGGACCCGGCCGCGGGTCGCGGTCCTGCGGAAATCGCCGCTCTTCCCCCGCTCCCCGCAGCTCGCCCGCTCCCGCGGCTCTGGCTCCTGCCGCGGCTCAGATGTGCGCGTCTGGCGGGCCCGGAGCGACAGCGGCTGGGAGCTGGGAGCAGGCAGGCTCTCCCGCCCCAGCTCCCTCCCTCCCCCGCTCGCTCGCCTGCTCGTTTTATTCAAAAGCAGGCTGGCCAAAGTGCTCCCCTGCGCCAAACCTAGCCCAGATTGAAATCGGCTGCGGGAAAGACTTTCAACAGCGCTCGGTCTGGAGGGAGGTGGTTTGCTTGCAAGATATGTGTATCGATTTCCCCTTTAAAAATCAATTCTTAAAAGTTACAAGAAATGGGAAACAGGCGGTTGTTCGGTTCCTTTTCTGTTCCCAGTCGTGATCTATCTTCCCTCGATCAAGGCAGAGCGGAGCCAAAGCGGTCGCTCAGCAGGAATTCACCGCACCCCCGGCGAGGGTGCACGGAGGGGTTTCGCGGGGGTGGGGGGAGCGGAGAGGGTCAAGGGCGAGGGGTCTGAGGAGACGCGGACTGGGGCTGGCGGCGGCCCGCCCGCCTCACGCCGTGCCCCGCCGTCCGCAGCGGCAGCCGGCGGCTTGCTGGCCAGCTGCCCGCCGTGGGAGCCGCTGGCTGCGGGTAGCGCCGGAGACCGCGGCAACCTGCGGCTCTGGCTCCGCGTCCCGCGGGGCTCCGCGGCAAGGGAGGCGGCGAGGGGCGGTCGCAGCCTCGGGGCATCTCCCGGGTGCACCCCCTGCGGCCGGCTTCTCGCCTGGCACCGATTAACCACCTTTTGTCCCCTCGTCGAAACCTTGCTGGCCAGGGAACGAGCGTCCTTTCAGTCCTCCGCTCCCGTCTTATTCTCCCCTTCTGGCGACCGAAACTCGGGTGTTCCCCACCCAGGGCAGCAGCGGACGCCCTCTTCGTGTAGCCTCAGGCAGTTCATTGTTCCCCATAATTTTGCCGATGCCTTTCCACGGCACTGCCCCAGCAGCAGCCCCGTCCCCGTGAAGCGCACAAAAAGCCAACACGGAGCAAGCGCTGCTCCCGAGAGACCTCGAGAGGCAGACCCGGCCAGGTGGGCTCCGGCCCCGCCGCCCTGGGGCTACTCAGCCGGGAAGGGGAAGAGAGCGCGCAGGCACCGAAGCAAACCCGGGGGGCTGCAGGCGGCAAATCCAGCCCAGTCCCTCGCCTCCCAGCAGTTCTGGGGCTCTCCCTCTCCTCGCCTCCCCTCTGGCAGCACGGAGCGCAGGGCGGGGAGGCTGGCAGGGCTTCCCGGCTGCACCTCGATTTGCTCCCTGCGCGGAGGCAGTCCTTAGCTGGCAGTAAGCGGCAGCAGCAAGTATCTTCATGTCAGGGTAAACATTTCGGGACGTGGCTAGCTGAGTAAGGAAATGGCTTTAAAAGGTTGGAGAAAACTCGTGTAAGGAGAGAGACCCCCACCGTCTTGCAGTGATGAGAATGAGGTTTTTTGACCTACTTCTTTGCATGTCATGTAGCGCTCTCAATCCTAATCCAGATGAGGGCTTTTAGAGCTACCTTGTCCTGGGGGCCAGTTGACTTCTGAATTCTTAGCCATCTCGGTAAAGCTGTATCTGACTATTATAGCCTTACTTCCCAGGGAAATAGAGCTATTCTAGTCTTAAAAATGCTCCCAGGCATCTCCTGATAGTGACAAATGCACTTTTGGATGAACAGGAGTGAAATTATGCTTCCTTTAAATGTTTTGTCTTGTCAGCAAGTTACTGATGGTTACTTCTTCACAGCAGAACTGGCTACCTCCCTTGTTCCCTTTCTGTCCAGTCCTGTGTAGGTGAGGCAAGGCAGATCCTTTTGGGGTGAGATAGATATCATCCAGTATTGATAAGTGGCCACTCTGTAGGTGATTTTGTGAGCACTTTGTCTCTAAAGGGAATTTGCCAGCAGAAGTGAATACTCAGAACCAGTAAAACTCAGCTTTGAGTTGACAAACTGTAGAATTATTTATTATTATTATATTCCCCAAACACCTCAAACCAGGCAACTTTTGAACCCTTCTAGTCAAGACCAAAAGAGATGTTATATTCTTTTTGTCTAAGGAAATCAGGCTAAAGGAATGACATTGAGATGTCTGAATAGCAGGTAACTTAACTATGTTCACACCTTTTAACCCAATGTGCCAGCCAGATAAAGGTCTCAAAAGCTTTATGTATCATCAGTTTCATGAAAACTGGTGTTTTCATGTAACGGTGCCATTAACAGACTACTAATTTGTCCTACTAAGAAAATGGCTTCAGCTTGTTCTCAGTGTTTATTAGACATCAGAGAACCCACAGAGCATTAACTCCTGCAGTAGAAAGCTGTAGAACAATTGGTTTAATCACCTCTGCTGTGCATGGAACAATTTGCTTCAAATTTTGAAAGGAGATAAAGAAGAAGTTTGTCAGCCTCAGAGTAAGACCAGAAATGGCCCCTCTCCAAATTATGGCCCTCAAATAGCCCCTTGCCCCTCCTACTTTAGGATGATAGGGGTTCATGTGTTGGACAATGGCACGTACACTATTTTTCCCTGGTTTTCAGCCTTGCTGAAAGCAGACTGAGGCCACAGCTAAGCTCTCAGAGCCAGACTGCTGGAGGGGCAGTGGCAGGAGAGGTTCCCTGTTAGTGATGCTGAGAGCTGACCCGGTTTGTGCCTGTGCTGCTGCTCTGTGGTGCTCAGTGCCTGTTGCTGATCACCAAGCAAGGGGCACAGAAATGCCAAAAGGATTCTTGTGCTGGGAGAGCAATTGTCATTCCACCTTGTATGGGGTGATAGAAGAACACTGAATGTTGAGGCTTTTCCCTCTTCCTTGCTGTACTGAATGCCCTTTCTTGGGCAGGAAAGAACTTTGGGACTGAGAGGCTTATTAGTCATGGTTAAACTTTCTCTGCTCCTGATTTCAAGTGGCATGGGATCGAAAGTCCCTCTTCCAGTGTCAGAGAGGACATGATTACATTCTCAAATCATATATGTGAACACTGCATCTCTCTGCGTTGTCTAGGGTAAAACTTTCTTAAACTTGGTTGGTACAGGCTTGCAGACACACTTCCACTGTAGCTGTGCTCAGCATTTTTGTATGGCTGCATTCAATTTCAGCCTCCCTTTCCAATATAAACTCACTGATGTGCAGCTATCAGGCACAGATTTGCAGTGAGAAATCTTAGCACCTTTCTCCCTCCCTTCCCTAGTACATGTTCCCGAGGTTCACCAGCTCTCCTTCCTCCTCTCCCCGCAGACGGGAGCTTCTCCTCCCATTTATAAGCTCATAGATGATATCACTGTTTGGACTGCCATAAAACTGATAGAAAAAGTCCTCCGGTTTTGTTAACTTTTAGTCCAGATACCGGTGTGAATCCGGAGGAACTCTACTGCCACTGATGAATTCCTCTCTGTTTGCCCATCTGCCTGTGGGATTTGGTTCTGGCTCATCTCTTGGTAGACCCACTTGGAAAATAATGGATTTCCCTCCTGAAGACAGTGTAATTTCACTGTGTTGTCTGTGGGTATATGTGCTAGAAATAGGCATTGGTAAATGTGCAACATATGAAGATCAGCTGCACTTTGAAAGCTGTTTCTTTCCTAGAGAAGAAACTTCCTAGACAGCAATTTAGAGGTTCCAAACCGTTCCATGGTGCTGGTGCTCGTGTGGCTAAATAAACAGGACGGCAAATTGCCGTGTGGGATTTAAAGCCCTGTCTGATATAGATCTGACCACTTACAGCATGAGCCAGACCTTATGGGTTAGGTGTATGAATTTAATTCCTCCCAGAGGCTGAAAACTGTTTCACTGGGAAATTGTTTAAAACCTTAGGCAGCTCCTTCTAGACTTCCAGGCAAGGCTTCTGTGTTTGTATTTTAGTATGCTTGGAGCTTTGAAGCTTACACACAGAGCGAAGACCTTATTTATGTGCACTTGGTTGGCAGTAATTAAGTTCTCCTATGGAGAAATCAGGTAGCAGGACTGCATCAGAGGCTGTGGGGAACAATCACCTGCTTTTCTCTTTCTGTGTGCATATACATGGCAGATTTTTAGCCTTGGGGGCTAAATTTAATTATGTCACTACTGATGACAGTGAAAAAATGCCTTTCTAGTCTGGTGGTCCTTGATTAGTATATGGAGAGCGCACTGCTTGATAACTGTCTCCTCGGTTGCCGTCGCTTTGCCACAGGCTGGGAGTTCAAAAGACTCTAGATCTCTCCTGTGAAGCCACTGTGATCTTGGATCTCTGAATCGCACCTCCTTGTGCGAATATCTCTGCTGGGAGTAAAAGCTGTCTGTAGTGGGGAAAGGTCAGCCGCTGGGCCCTGGGAAACCTTAAAGACTCAAGGCTTTTCTGTAGCCAGTAAGTCCTCCGTGAAAAGCTTGCACCTGAGCCGAGCCGTTTTGATCTGAACTCTTTGGAATTCATCGCTTTCTTCTGGCTACCTTCTAATTTGGCCTCAGGTCAAAATCATTTGACAAGAACAACACTGAGGACAAGTGCTCCCTCTTTTGGCCTTTATCTTGTGTAATTACCAGGAGCATCTCTGCACAATGGAGCAGCTCTTTATTCTAATCTCATCTTCACTTATCTCCGTTTTTTCTCCTTTTTGTCTTCCAAAATCCCATGCACCGTTATTGAAAGGCTGGGTACCGAGGTAAAAGGACTGTGCTGTGAGCTGTGGGTAAGAAAAGCTGCAGCTTTTCTATTCCTTTTTTTTTCACCTGCATGTTTGGATGAAGTTTCTGTCAGCCTTGGTCTGTGTCTGTGCTGCTGACCAGGAGCAAGAGGGAGTAAGGTGTGCTTTTTCTCCCTGTGTCCTGCAGAGAAACCCGTCAGCCTGACTTACCGATGCCCCTGTCGATTCTACGAGAGCAACGTGGCAAGAGCCAACATTAAGCACCTCAAAATCCTCTCCACACCCAACTGCTCACTTCAGATTGTGTAAGTCTCTTACTCTTTTCAGCTGGATGCAAATCTCAGGTGCGAGAAAGAAGAGTCACACAGCTGGTTCCATCTTTGGTGGCTGCAGTTCAGTCTATCTCATGCCATGATTTCTAACTCATCTCTTCACCCCATGTGTCATATACAGCTGGACTCTGTTTTACCCCACAAAAAGGAGCCCAGCTAGATGTTTCCCAGCTGTATTCTACCCCTGTGATCTCCCTGTGACTATGTGATCTCATGTGCTGTTGCCCCATTAGTATGTGAGCAGGAATATCAGACAGGCTGTCCATTGCCTTCAATGTGAAGCTTCACACCTTGGGGAAAAGACTTTATAGTGGTCTGAGTCTTCTAATGCTCCACTTCTCCATTGAGAGGAACTAAACAAGCAAAAGGAATTCCTGGATTTCCTGTCACCTCTACAGTGTGTATAGACCCTAAACATGTGCTGGCCTGATCTAGGGACACACTTGCCAGGCAGGGACTGACTCCTGTAAATCACAAATCATAGCAGGACAGAAATGATGAGTTCCTAGTGGAAAAAAACCCCTGATTTTCAGGATAAGTGGACTTGTAGATTTGTGTGTGTGTGTTTTAGGAAGGTTCATTTGTTAATGAATGACCCCTCCTCTCCCAAAATTCAAAATCTTCATAAGTAAAAAAAAATAGCATTCACCTTTTCATTGCATGGGAGTCTTACTGCTATCAACTTTTGTTGACCTCTGTAAGATGATGTCTGTGACTAGACTGGGTTTCTGGGCAGTGCTCCCATCACTAGTTCTGTTTTTGATGCATGTCAAACTCTTCCAGTTGCAACTCAACTGCTGTAGAAATCCATTCTTTGCCATCCAAACCATTTCTGCACTCAAAAACCTGATGTGGTTTCATGAGATTTCTCAGAAATGTACAGATATATTGAAGAGCATATATCCATTCATGAATCAGTTTTTATTCATAGGAATTTTTTCTTTTTTAAACCACTCTGGGTAGATCATACACATTTTCTCATGTGTGCTTCTGCCTTAGGATTTCATGGACAGTGAGAAAAATGTAAGCCTCAGCTGAAAAATAATTTCCTTTCACAAAAATGGCAAAACCAGCTGTGACTAACTCTGAGCTCTACCTATAAACAATTTTGAAGGCAAGCATCCAAAATGCAATAGTGTATATATTTGTGCTCTGGGAGTGTCAATGGATGTCATAAGGGTCCCAGTGCTAAGACTTTGTAGAGGATTTGGAATTTTCTGGAGTAGTTTCAAGAAAATGACAGGCATTTAAGACAGGATAGACTATACATTTATCTCTTAATTAACATAGGATCACAGTCATTAGAGATAGGAAAGAGCATGAAATGCAGAAACACAAACAACTCCCGTTCTCCATTCCTGACCTGAGTGTTTATTTGCAGTGTGATTCAGTGGCACACAGAACACATGAACCTACAGTTCACCACTTTTTTTGTTACTTTAAAAAGTAAGGTACTGAAACACTTACCTCCAAATATCCCTGACACATCATGAGTTCAAACTAGGTCTTCATCAAAACAGAAGCTGAAATGGAATCAAAACTAACATACAAATTTTTCATCTTGATATTTTTAAGCACACTCTGAATTTAGTGGATATGCAGTATACAGTGAAAGTGTAACTTAAAAGCTACCATTTTAAGGAAAAGACAATCTCAGTGAAATAATATAGTTTTAAGGAAGGATTTCATACTTTTTTGCACAAGTACATTCATTCCCCTTTATGGTTGAGGGCAATTGTACCTGAACAAAAAGCCTAAGAGCAAGCTTTTGCCTTTGGCTCTACTGGAAGTCATCTCTCCAAATCCAGAAATCTCCTCTGTCAATGTCCACTTCTACAAAGACTACCTTAAATTCCCTGCTTTTTACTATGGGGAAACAGGCATTTTTAGTATGCAGTTGCCTTCTAAAGTAGACACCCAAACCAGTTCAGATTAATGCTCCATTGCTTAGGTCTCTGTCATGACTGTACAAGGAGCAGGGTCTGACAGACTTGGAAATAAATGTCTAAAAAAAAAAAATCTTAATATTAGGTGAGAGGAATTGCATTGCATGTGGCTGGAGGCTGGTTACATATGCTTTTGGTTCTGTACCCTGCAACGCCAGCTCTGGAGTTCCCAGGCATTGCTAACATCAGCAAATCCATTCTTACTCTCTGTTGGTATCACTTCACTGGAAATACTCCAGCCTGGCACTGCTGTAAGGGAAATATGAATTAGAGCCATTCATCAACATGAGGAGGAACTTCTTTACTGTGAGGGTTACAGAGCACCGGAACAGGCTCCCCAGAGAGGTTGTTGGAGTCTCCTTCTCTAGAGACTTTCAACATGCATCTGGATGCGTTCCTCTGTAACCTGCCTTAGATTCTATGGTCCTGCTTGGCAGGGGGGTTGGACTAGATGAACTCCAGAGGTCCCTTCCAGCCTAACATTCAATGATTCTATGATTCTATGATCTCTTTACTGGTGCAGGGCTTGCAAGAGGGATCTCTGACGTGTTTATATTACAACTGTGTTGTTGCATAACTTCAGGCCAGGGAGTCTTTTTGACCTGTTATTTCTTATGGCATAGTTTTATATTCTGCAGATTCCATTTTATAAAGTGGGGGACATTTTGGCTTCCATCCAGCAAAATGCTTAAACTTGTTCTGAACTTATTCCTAAGGGCATTTCCATGAAAATGTTGTCCTTGGCACCTTTGCATGTCAGGCAAACTGTTTAAGGGGAAATTTCTGAGCAGCTGGGCCACAGACTGAGTCCTTCAGTGAACATGGGAGATCACAGCACTCTCAAGAGGCCCTGAGATCCCTGAAGGGCAAGACCTGCTGATGCAGGTGAAAAGCTATTTGTACTGCTTCTGTATGAAAGATGCAGATAACCCGAATGCCAGACTCACAGGGAATTCAAATTAGCTAAACAGTCTGGTGTGGAAAGTGCAGCCTGAACATCGGAAGAGAAACCCCTCAGGAGATTTCTGCTTTTGTTTCCAGTGCTGAGTGAATACAGGAGGGAAAACTTGCCTCTGGCACTATGGTACTTCCAGTTGTCTTCCTGCCTGCAATCTATTCAGTCTTGTGTAAAACAAAAAGCTAATGAGTGACCAGACCCTTTCAGAACATCTAAGAGACATGGTTTGGTGTCTGCCCTCAAAACATAGGAAACTTAATTTTAGGTTGAATATGAAAGCTGTTCTTAATTCCTTGCAAAAATGACCTATATGTACATTAGTATTCCCAAATGAAATGTTGCTGTTGTCGGCACTGAACTTGTAACAGGCCAGGTATGAATTGGAAAACTTTATAATAGATCCTTCGAGCATGGCAGGGATAACCCATCCTCTTCGTGTGTTAACAAAGAGCAGCACTGACACCCAAGAAAAAAAAGGCACCTGAGGTGGGTGGTGGGTGTGGGCTGAGGAGTGTTGCACACTAGACTCACTCTGACTTCTCTCCTTTGGCAGTGCAAGGCTCAAGAGCAACAGCAAGCAAGTGTGCATTGATCCCAAATTAAAGTGGATCCAGGAATATCTGGAGAAAGCTTTAAACAAGTAAGGCAAGAGACAAAAGGACTTAACAGCTAACATCATGAGTTATTAAAGGGTAGAACATTAAGGGCTGGCTTTTACCATGTGGACAAAGTACGTGTGGAATCAGATATTGTTTTGAAGATGGGTTTGGAGTTGACCTAGTCTGTGTTAAAACAACAGCTTCTAGTGTATCCTAAATGTTAAACTAAGCGTTTTGCCAGAGTTTGAGGCAAAATATATCCTAATCAATCTGTTCTGGGGTACCCAACTCATCCTCTTTTAAAAAAAGCCATTCTCCCAAGGAAAATGCTTCCTTTATGCCCCCTCTTCTCCAAGTCAAACTACAATTACTTCAGAATCTATTTTGTTCCAGTTTCTTTGGAGCCCCTTCTCCATGTTATTACACTGGGGATCTGTTTGCACAGGCAGCTGAGGCCTAGGGGGTCTTGGTGCTAAATTGTTTCTTTGCTGGCTGGTGTGGAGTGCTATTAATATCAGCTGAGGTGAGATGTGCTGCCATGAATAAGACTCTCTCACAAGGCTAGAGGAAAACCAGCCATACTTGGCGTATTTGGATTTTTAAAATCTATATTTGCTCCCATTGAAAGTGACTGATCATGGCTACTCTTGAGATGGACCCAGCCTATCTCAGTTCAATTTTACGGTGAGCAAGAGCGGCACAGAGAATGTTTTTGTGCTGGGTTGCAGGGGAGGGCTGCAGCCTTCCTGGGATGGAAGAAGAGACAAGTGATGGTACAAAGCATTTCCTTGGTTGCCCAGAGCCCTGGGCTCCAGTTGATCCAGCAGTGGCATTTTGGCCGGCAAGTCTACCTGTGCACTCAGTATCCCTCCCACCCTTGCCACCACATTCCCACTCCTCAGTAACTGCACTGTAACCATGCTGAACCTTGTCCCTCCTGCATCTGTAGGGTAAAGGCAGGGCTGGAATACAGTCATTTGCAAAAGCAATGCATTCTCTGAGAAATGTGGAGAAGTGTATGGCAGACGTGAGGCAGCACAGGTAGCTGAATGCCCTCCACTGTTTGCTTTGAGAACGCATCTGCCAAACAAAGGGTAGAGTTAAAAAAAAGTCTTTGTTCCTCTGTGTTTTTACAATAAGCAAGAGGAAAAATGCTGCCAGAGGTAGAAAGATTCCTCCATGTGGCCCTTTTGGGAGTACGCTGGGGCCAAGAGTGAGGAGGAGGAGGAGGGAAGGAAGCCAGCTAACAAACTGACGGTGATTCCAGCCCTGACAGCTCCTCCCATCTCATCCGATGCTCAGTGCCTTCTTTGCTGCCAGCACTCACCCCTCTTGTCCTTTGGGCAAATTCTCTGCAGAAGTAATCCAGGTTAATGCTACCAGGATGATTTTAGATTTAGGCAGAAGTGAACCTAAGAGCAGAATGTGGTCCTTACTGCCTGTCTTAGGGGCTTGAGCTACTTTGTTTTCCAGCTTGGGAAAATCCTTAAGCCCTTGCCTACATTTCTGTTTGCTGTCATCCCCAATGAAGCCATTGGTGCTGTTCATAATACCTGAAACGTAAGAAGCATTTAAGAAATTTGTAGGGTTGGGCAAATGTGATTATGTGCTCAGATTTGCCTGCCTAACCTAGGAGAACAACTCAGCTGGAACACATTTTGCCCTCACTTCCATTAGTGAAGATCTGGGGCCAGCTCTACTGAAACTAGTGAGCCCATGCCTGATCTCCAGCCAGATTCAGGAGTTTATTTACCTAATGCTAAGCCACGAGCAGTTCTGCTGATTTGGTGGATTTCATCCTGGTTTACATTAAGTAACAGAAGAGAATTTGGTCCCACCTCTATGAAATAAGATGACAGAAAGCATATATCTTCATCACCTAATCCTGTAATCATGGCATTGTTTTCATTTTCCAACTAGTAATGCTAGCATCAGTGGCATTTTCATGTTCCACAGACAGTCAGGGCTCTGTTTGTAGATTTTTCACAAGGCATGTTTTTTATATATTTTAGTGCACAGCTTTGACTTCTTCAATGAAATGTATTTTGGAATATATTTATAGCGCATCAAACAATTCATATATTTGAATTGGAGCCATATGAATGTTGGTAGTTTAAAACACCGATATCCCTCTAAACTACTAACAGCTTGTAAAATAAATCTATATAGATCTATAAATGTTAATGTAGCTATCAATTTCAATCAGCCATATATTATATTTTTTCACTTGTACTGAAATTGTATGAAATGTGACATTACCCTATATGCACTAGCAATAAAATGGCTAATTGTTTCATGTTATGAAAACCCAATTGTACATGGGAATTTATTTTTCTGGAATAAAATCAATACATTTTGTAGAAAGGGCTCTTGTAATTGCTTAAGTAAAATCCAAACTGTCAAGACATCTTAATCTATACCAGTGCTTCTGTTTGAGACTATCTTTTGTGTTACAATCTGCAGCTGAGAGCAAGGAAAAGCTCATAGACTATTATAGTTCAGTACAGATGATTGTGAAACCAGAGATGGTTTTTAGTAGGGAATTATTTTGCTCACTAATTCTGCTAAGCCTTTATTATTGCTTTATAATCATCACATCTCCATGTAATATACACACTTATGAGACATCAGTGAAATATATTCAGGCTGTCAGGAATCCAAATTCCTTAACTGGCTTTAAAAATCATTGTGCAGCTGCTGTGGCCAACATCATTCAACATCATTCAACATTCATCCATTTTATAGACAAGGGGCAAACCAGTCTTTCTTGAAATAGCTAACAAACACTTTATCACTTCCAGGCAAATCCACTCATCATTTACAGTACATTGACTGCCTTTCCCTTCTCTCTTCACGCAAGGATATGTAAAATCAGGTCCTTGCAGAGTTAACAGAGCCCAAAATAGACAGAGACCAGCTTGTCCACTGTCACGTTAATATAGTCCCACCTCAGAATTATCCTCAGTCTGAAATGATGGAGTCCATTAAGCTCAGCAGCTACTGCTGGCACAGACAAGAGCTGATGGATGTGGGGAAGGTAACAAAGTCAAATAGGAAAAACTTTTCCTTTGAGCCCACTGAGAGAAACGAAACTCCCAACTTCTAGGGGCTGGCTGTGGTGGGAGCCAAGCACTGCTGCTGCCTTCCTACATAGTGTTTGTAAACTCCGGTGTGACAGCTCTTCTTAATTTCTGACCTCAATTGTAAATAAGGGCTGAAGTACAAGACACCAAAACAACTGCCTTCTAGTACTCCATCAAGCCTGTGTTGGGTGAATGCCCCAAATGGTGGGGGACAATGTAGGTGACTATCTTAACAGCTTTGTTTTAAGGCACCGAATGCCCACAAATCCCATAGATTAGCCACTAGTTCTTGTTTATGTCACTGAGAATGCTGGGTGGGAAGCCAGAAATCCAGTTCCCCTCTGCTTTCATTGTACCTCAGGGGGTACCAGGTGGATGGTGAGGCTCCTGACTGACAAGTTTTGGGAGGCCTCAGTCTTTTAGAGAAAAGAGTCGTTCTGGTTTCAGAATTTGCAGATGTCCTTTCACTGGGGCACTTTCATTTGCCTAGTGTTTCTCTGAGGCAGAAGGTATACGAAAGGGGATGTTACCATCATTTGCCATCACCCTGCTGGCAAGATGTGAAGGAACCATAGGATAAATGTGAATAAGGCCTTTGTATATGGATAATTTATGGCAGTCTTTTTGTATTTTTCTTTTAATTTAGACCACGTCATCGCACTCATAAAAAAAAGCAACAGAAGAAACGGGGCCCACTCTGCCCTTCCCGTGCAACACCACTAAAGTCTCCAGGGAGAAAGAATGGTAGGAGGCATTAGTTTCTGAGCTGGGACACCTCAGGTTCAAGTCCCTGCTCTTCCACTGACCATCCCTATGTGACCTTGAGCAAATATATTAGCCTATTTAGACATCCATTTTTCCCCATGTCTGTTGAGGATAACATCTGTACCCTTCCTGCAATGGAGGGTTATATAGATAAAACCTTTAAAACCGGGGAAGTTCAGCCACAACAGAAATGGGAAAATTTTCCCATTTTACACATGAGAAAATGAATGCCCAAAGAGGCCAGAATAACACTGAAGCAAAGCCAAAGTCAAAAAAAGGCTAAAGGTTTGGAAGCCCTATTTCTTTTAGCTGGCTATATTCCTCCAATACCAAACTGACAGAGTTAAACTGTAAATAACAGCTGTGAATTTGTCACTGGAGTTATTCAATGATAAATGCAGCACTAGGTGGTGACAACATGATTTGATGCGTTGGTGACTGGTTGACACCTCTCCTATGGGAGATGCTAGGCAAGTCCCAGAGAATGGTGTTTTGTATGCCAGTGCTCTGGATGTCCCAAGTTTTTTCCCATCAAGGTGGTGTGTCTTGCCTTTCTGCACCAAAAGAAGTAGGGTTACTTGTGTGAGATATTGGAAAAAATATCTTCAAAGAGGAAAATTTTGCTCATAGCTTAGCCATCCTCTTTATGCCTAGAAGAGTTTTCTGAGGCTACCTTAGCTGAGAGAAACCACAACTGTCTCTGGCTGTGGTCACACAGTCTTAGTTGTTCAGCAAGGCATGGAAAGGGATGTTTATTTTGATTCTGTAGGCGAAAAAAGACATGCTGGGACAGCAGGGTTTTTGAATACCTGTTGTTTACCCTCTGACACTTGTAACTCAGCCTTAGTAACCTCATCTAGATTGCAGAAGGCCGATCAGCCTGCAGCAGGAGTAGGGGTCACTTCAGACAAAACCTGGAGACCATCAGCACAGACTGGCTCCTTGTTCTGAGTGAACCCTGCACACAATACACTTGCAGTTTGCTGTGATGCCTAAACCACCACTACTCCTGGGTACCATGCTCACCGTGAGCATGGGAGACTTGATGTGTCTGCCTCCTACCCTCAGCTCCCTACCTCTGCACTTAATGCCTCACACATCTGCTGTGCAGCATGTGGCTGCTCACCCTCCCTGTCACCCCACCTTCACTGGGCAGCTGGTCACCACAAGCTGTGACATCCTACCCAGCTGCTCACAGCAGGTGAGGTCCCAGAGCAGGCAGGCCATGAGGCTGGCTCCTGGCTGGACAGTACGTGCAGTGGCCTCTGCTCTCCAGCCACCTCATGGTGGGAGCTGAACACCAAGAGTAGAGCATGTGCTGTTATCTGCATTCCTCCACCCTCACAGAGACCTAGTACCCTGTGGAGCTGCAGTCCCTGATTGCCAGCAGAGCTGTGGGGTAGGGGCAGGTAAAGGAGGCATTCACAGTGCCACTTGCTCCATTACTGGGGCTGCTCACAAATGATTAATCCCTCCTTTTCCTGCTGTTTTTTTGTTGGGTTTTTTTGTTTGTTTGTTTTCTGAGTTTCTTTGCCCACCAATAATTATCTGCTCTGGCTTTCAAGTCCAGAATAACTTTCCTAGCCAGCCTTCCTCCTGTGTTAGCTCTGAACACCTTACTAACTGCGATGAGCACAACCTGCCCAAGATAACTCCCATTGCTGGGTCTGCCCTGGGGGGTCCCAGGAGGTCCTTGTGGAGAACTTCCCCCAGAATGTTTGGCAAATATTGGTTGGAGGGGCTGCAAAATAAATGCCTTTGGGTTAGTCTAGACACAGATTTACTGTTTGACTAGGCCTGATATCAAAGCTTTTACAACTGAAATAAACTTTAATAGTGTTTCACTCTGTTCTTCATCAACAGGAGGTTCAAGATGTAAGAGGCAAGCATTGTAAGCCGTCTACAGGATTTCTTACTGTAGGACCCAGAGAGCAGATAATCAGTGTTAGGGAATGAATGCATTTCACTGTTACCATGCAGCACGAAAGCAACGCTTCATGCATTTCCAAAGGTTTTTTTTTTGTTGTTTGGGTTTTTGGCATTTGTTTGTTTGTTAGTTCAGGTTTTTTTGCACAAATTGGCTTGCTTTCACAGTGCTATTTTTATATAGTAAGATGTAACTATTTGAGAAAAATATGTTTTTATACAGATTGGTTTATTACCTAGCACTGAAGTCAGATATGAATTTAACCCTATGTTATTATATAATATTTTATTTCCTTTGTTATGTAGAGGTCCTTCTTTATTTAACTTTCTTTTGGTTCATGCAAGTCTCCTGGAGCTTTAAACCTAGAAGGACATGAACTGTACAGTGCAATGTTGTTGTATAAGTAGTGGAGGAACTCCTTGCCTCCAGAAGTCATCAAGGCCAAGAACATAGGAAGGCTAAAAAGCATCAGACATTGATGAAAGTGGAGAGCATTACCATCGGTGGCATTTATAGGTATTTTCGGTGATGAATTAAAACTCAGGGCTACAGGGCTAAAGCTCTTCTCTGGAGATAGAGACCTCAGTGACAGCTCTGAGCAGCTGGGTCAGTGCACACCTGGTATTGCAAGGTGCTAGTACTTGGTTTATAGTCGTTGTGTGTGTTAGGAGCCACAACATTGATCTGATGTCACTTGGCATTTCCTATGTTCCTGTCTTTTTGATGATAAATTTTAGCATGGAAAGGAATGGGATATTAAAGGTCTAACCACATGATAATGTTGCAAGTTGCTGGAGGAGTCAGATATGATGCCACCCACTAGGTGTCTCTTCCCACCCATCCACAGGAAGTGGCTTCAGCTCACCAGGCTGGCTTTGCCCTGGAGTAGGTGGAGATGCATTCACCTGACCCTTCACAACAATGCGCTAGCTTCTGCCACTGAACAGTCACATGTACCTGAGGGCAGTAACATCTCTGATTGCTCTGGAGATATCCAGAAGAGTATGTCTGGCTATATCTTTGGGGAAAAGAGAGGCCTGGGGCAAGAGAGGATCTGTCCAAATTGTGGAAGGAGTGGTGATTCTCAGATGTGGAACTGAAAGCCAACAGTCTGTTCACCAGTGCTTGTGTCCCTGTTTGCTGGTGAACAGGATAGCCTCTAGAATTTCCTTTGCAAAGTACACTCAGGGACAGGTATCATTTCTTGCACCAATCCCCTCTCTCAGCCAGAAATTTCTTTCTCCCAGTTCCTACGTATATATGCAATATTTTTGCCGTATAGTGTATGGAAAGACACCTGCAGTACTGCGATAATCATGTTGTCCTGTGCACTGGGATCTGGGGGGAAGCACATTTATGCAGCACAATGTTTGTCTTTCTTTGTATCTGTGTGTATTGTAAACAACTGAAAAAAATGGCATGAAGTTGAATTTTTTGTTGTGAACTGCTTGCTTCAAAAGGAATCTGCCATCTTCCCTGCAGCCCATGTTGGGAACACTGAGAGGGGTGTTTCACTAAGCAGTCCTTTTAGTGACAGGCATCTTTAGTGCCAAAGAGGCTCTTTAGCTAGCCAAGGACTACTGTATTTCCGTGTGGATTCAGATAAAAATCTTGTAAGTATTTTCCTCTCTGCGAAACAGTGCTATAACAGAGAGTGCTTCAGCTGGGACCACATCACCTCATTTGCTTTGAAGTAGAAACCAACTGCTGTGCCTAAAAATAGTGTGTGATTTTGACATTCATTCTATTGTTATCATTACCAAGCTGGTGCTTTAAGTATATTGTGTCTCTGTTTTGAAAGGTCTGGTACCACTGTAATTGATGAGAATTGGGAGTGTTGATTTAAGGTGAGAAGGATCATATCTGTTGTTTTAGGGGTAAAGACAGAACATTTTTGACAAAACTAGAGTTTCTTATATCTTCCCTGGAGTGTACTTTGTATCCTAGGGTCCATCTCCTGGCCCCACACATGCATCTGCAATTGCTAGTGGTTTGGCAGAGGTGGACATGTGAGTGCCAAAGCCAAGAATGACTTTGGGAAAGTATGGAAGAATCTTGGTTCTGACAGACACACTGAGCTTGTCCTTCTCACCCATGAAGGTACATTCTGCACAGAGGCTTCCCATCAAAGACAGCTTGAGGTCTGATCAATTCCCATTGGAGACCTAGATAATCTTCTGATCTGGATTCAACAGCATACCTTGCTAATGATGATAGAGACTATGAAGATTTTGTTTCTAGGGGAAACATTGGCTTTCCAGTGAAAAGATAGGGTGAGTAAATGTGACAGTACAGCCTTGCCAGAGCTCTGCTTCAGTCCTCATTAACAGGGAGTGCATCTGAGGAAAGACCCAGTCTGGGAGACTATCAGGGAAAGGTCTTTGGGCACATGCCAAGCCCACACTACAGCCTGGGCAAACAGACTACTTTAACAGAAGCATTGAAATGGGCAGTGATGGAGCACCCTAGCCAAACCCCGGGATCCCAGCTCTCAACAGTATAGCCAGGTAGTAGAGGTACTGCAGGAAATGGGGTCACCTGTCAGCCTTCTCTTCTGGGGACAAACTAGTGAGTGTTGCAGGAGAAGACTGTGCTAAAGGAAGGTCATATGATCCTGGGAGAGATATATGAGTAGCAGCTGGAGGAAAGGGACTCTGCAAGGCTAGGGAACATTTACAGACAGGTAGTGATTTTCTGGGTGCCTTGTGGGCTGTCTGGCCTCTGGCATTTCTTGAGACTCACACTGTGACCCAGGCCCTGACACCACTGCGGTGGTGAGAAGTCACTACTCATGTAGCTGAGACCACTTGTCATGGGGCTGCTCTCAGGGGCCACCACCATGTCCCTTCCCCACCTGGGCAAGGTTGAGCACAGCATGAATGCAGTGGTGGCACAGACATTGCCAGGAATAACCAAAGACTTAGGTGAGAATCTGAGAAAAGTTTTCTCTTCCTTTACACTGTTCCTCCTGTGCACACTATGGTTTTAGCAGGCTGAGAAGCAGCACAAGCAGAAACACACATGGGGAGAGCACTTGATTTTCCTTTCTGCCTTTAACTGTTGACCAAAGAATGGATGAGGGAAAGGAAGTGTGGAGAGATGGGAGTGATGTAGGGACCACATATAAAGAGAAGGATGGAAAAGAGATCTAACACTGAACTAGTGCTGAAAAAGCAGCTTCCATAAATGTGAAATCATTATGTGTGGTATTTTCAAAGTGCTGTCAAATCCTATGGTTGGAATATTTTATTTTTTTTTTTTAAGGAATAGATGGTATTTATTGGTGTTCCAGTTTTTTATTTATACTAGCTTTATAGTTGTATGTATGAATATCTTATCTGAATTCTGCCTGATGAAGGATGAAGGGTGACTTTCTGATGTGTTTTTAACTAAGGTGTTTGAGCAAAGGTGACTGTTCATTTTGCAATGAAGGCTATATTCAAAGTTAAACGTACACATTTAATTGCAAATGCAGTTCCTATACAAGTTTTTGTTGCTATTTTCCCGTTGTTAGCTTTTAGAGGGTCCTTCTTTTCTCTGGCAACTTGTTTTGAGTGACGTGGGTTCTTGGGGGTTTCTGAGAACTCATCTAAAATCTGAATTTTTTTCCTTACCAACATCGCACCAAGACAATGCTTGTTTGCAAACAGGAAACACTGCTGGCCACAGAGAAGAAGACATGTATCATGATGAAGGGGCTGCATGAACCTCCCATCTTCCACTCCTTAAGAACTCAGTGTTGTCAGAATGTGGTAAATACTGTACTTTATATTTTTATTAAGTGAAAAGAAATATCTTCCCAAATAATGTGAAAAGGCTTTTGTATTTCTATTCCTGTAAGGCAGCTTTTATGGAGGAGTTACATTATGCCTTTGAAATTACTCCTTTCATAGAATATTTTTAAAATAAACACTTTAATGTTGTTGTAGTTTCTCCCATAATTGTGTATGCACTTAAAATTTTCTTAATAAAAATATCTATCTCAATTACATTATTACTTCTTTTTCTTTTTTTTTTCCTCACATACAAACAGCTAAAAGCTTCATATCAGAAAAAGACTCAGATGTAGTTTCTGTCCAGTTTCAAGGACGCTTCCATGGAGACTCATGGGCTCAGACTCTCTGCAGGGAGCCTGAGGCAAAGTGCCCACTGAGTCTGGCAGGGAGCAGCAGCCTAGCAGATTGAAATGTGCCGTCTTCAAAAGGAAAGGCTTAACCATTTTCTCCCTAAACAGAAGCCCAAACTTTTAAAATTTTTACTTCTTTTTTTCACCAACTTGTCTCCTGCAGCAGGTTGACTTCAGTGGAACCGAAAACTGAGCTGTTTTTGCTCCAGCAACAGGGATGCTATCATCATCTGTGCTGGGGAAGGGAACAGGGTTTCTCTGAAGAGCCTGGAGGTTGTCAGGGCATGAGTTTGACAAAAGAGGAAATGTTGTGAAAAACACCCTTCTTGGGGCTTACCTTCCTAGGGTACAGCAGGGTCAGCCGTCAGCTTGGATGTGGGGAATGTTGTTAGACGTCTATACAACTGAGATCCTTGAGTTATAATCCTAACCTGGATAATGTCATAAGGAATTTGTGGCAGTTTCAAAACCATGAGTTGATAACTGGCTCTGGCAGTGCCTTCCCCCATCTCTGAGTCCCCATGGCAGGAGGAAAGTGTTTCCTCAGGTCACCCTGCTCCCTCCACAGTTGCCCTGCTCCAACTTGCCAGTTCTCTGTTCATTCACTGCAACAACACAAGTGAATCCCAGCACCATATACATTTCTGACTGGAGCAAACATTAGGGATAATTTAATACCTTATAACAGTGCAACAATGCTTGAGCCTTACCGAACTTCTTATTCGATAAATATTTCTTGGCACAAGGCAAAGGACATGGAAAAAATGGAAAAAGGAAACTGAGATGATGGAAGAACCCTTTGCAAATTCAGCAATAATTTAGTAGGAGATTATGAAAAACTGAGCAGGTAACGGTGAGTACAGATGGTCAGTGAGAGATTCCCAGGCCACTGGGAAATACATTGGGAGAAATTAGATATAAAATTACTCATTAATATTAAGAAAAGGACCCATGTTCTGTGGAGCACTTTTTTGTACCTTTCATCAGGTCTTTTCTCTTGAATGTGAAAGTTTTGCTTTTTACTTCCTCAGCAATGCATCGTGGCAATGTATCCACAAACTGCCTAGGAATTAGAGGTGAACCCACCTTATTAGCACATCTGGCTCTCTTCATAGACAGCTTTCCGATATTAGCAAGCTGAAGGAAGTCAGCTGCATTCATGGCCTCAGCTGTCCTGACACTGATTATGGGCTGGATTTATTAGGCCTGGCATGGTATGGGGCAGAAGACAGCATAGGAAATGCCTTTGCTTCTTGGGATCAGCTGGGGATGTTACCACTGTGGATGTTACCTATGAGCTGCTGTGATGCGACATAATAAGAGTCAGTCCTAGCTTCTGGTGAACATCTCCATGTTTTATAAAGCTACTTGCTCTCAAGTCATTCTGAGAGTCCCTCAGACAAAACAAATACGTAGCTTTAAGACTAGCAAAGGCAAATTGAAAAACACCCCACCAAGGTCTAGAACCTGAAGCCAGAGAAATTCAAACTGAAAACAGATTTCTAAGTGTGGAATTGATTAGTCTTTGGAACATGTTCCCAAAGAGAGGCAGGGAAAGCCCTGATCCTTCCTATGTCTTCAGGGTGGGGCTGAACACTGTTGTAGTGTTAGCCACATACAGCTCACTGGGCTCTCAGAGGACATGGGTGAAATTCTCTTGCCTCTGTTACCAATAGGGTCAGACAAGATGAACTAATGATCTCTCTGGCTTCAGAAATCTATATACAGAAAGTGCTGGTTCCAACAGAGCATTCCTCAGCCTGTCTGTGATTAATAACACCAGTACATCATCAGCCATTTCAGCTCCACTTGGACTGAGGATGAGGATGGCTCCTGCTGTTATACAGCAGACAGATTTGGGGCAAAAAGCCTCTATTTCTGGTCACAAAGATTGCCCTCCAGCTGGAGGGTCAGAGGCATGGCAGCAAGAGAAGGCTGAAGCACTGTCCCTGGTCTGTGCATCCCCCAACTCTGGAAGGGGGGATCTGCTCACATAGGGTATAGGACATGTCCTTTCTGTCTTTTGCAGCCACTGTATCAGAGCAGGATCCAGGGTTCTTTTGGAGTGGAGCTGCCTGACTGCTGCTGCAGAGATGTTTGGCTTATACCCTTGAGTTCATTCCCATCTGTGAAGTTTGATCTGTCTTCCTCTGCCTGCCACAGCACCCCCCTTTGGCATATCAGAGTGTCCTCAGCTCACATGCCTTCCAGCACCTCCCTCTACAGCCAGTTGTTCCTCCAGTCCCACTGTCAGCGAACAGAGAGCTGAACCCTAATGCATTGACTTTGTGAGCTGGCAGATCCAAGAGGGTACTTGAGGCTTTCAGCAAACCCAAGCCAGGCCACCATGGGTTGAACGGAGGGAGCAGTCTAGCACAGTCTATTGAGAGGTGGAAGAATACAGCCTAAGAACAGCAGGACAGAGGTTTAACATGCTTCTGTAGGTGACTGAAACCTCCCAAATGTGTATGATTCCTCCACCCTAAATATCTGCAATCAATTCCAGCTGCCTAGCATGCCACGTGATTTATTGCAGTGCCTGGAAGAAGATTTTGGCTGTGGTGAAACATGTTTGTATGTTGCCTGTAAAAACAGCAAATCTGAAGAACGAAGTCTCTGGATGTGGTTCAGAGCATGTAACAAAACCCAAATTGCCAAGTCCTTCCATACACAGTACCACAGCAATATGTAAAACCAATATAAGTTTAATATATAGCACATGCTATTTGCTTCTGAGTACCAGAGAGACATGTAAAATACTTCAGACTACACTGTACAATTCCTACACAAAGGGAAGACTACTTACATGAGCAAATGCCAAGCCCCATTGCATAGCCTGGCCCATGTTTTCTAAATTAGAGCCTTCCCACAGGGTAGCACACTAGTAAAATAGCTTTGCAAAAAATATTTGGAAAAGAAGAAGGAAAAAGAGAGGAAATACTTCTTTCTTTCAAAATATAAGTACTATGAATGCAAACAGGAATCAAACCCTGTATGCCAGATCTACAGCCACAAAAGCAGCTGGATCATCATGCTAAGTGTCCACATTAAAAATTAAGGTCCTCATAGCAACTTTCAGTGCTTTCCTCAGCCTGGTTGTTCCAGTGTTTCTCCTACCTGAATTATTGCCTGCTAAGCAATCTACCCCAGCCCTGTTACTGAGGGATTTGTATCCCTCCCTGCCCCTTTGGATGTCTAGAGCAGAAATCTGGTATTACAAAGAAAGTGAGGAGATTCTGGAGGCATTTTGAGAAGGCATTTTTATATAAGCTTGGACTCTACTCTTGCATCCCATCTCCCAGTCTGATTTTCTTTCTGTCCATCATTATTATAATTGTGACAAGGCCCCATTGTGCAGAAGCTGCACAAACACAGAATGATAAAGGCAGCCTCTACCTGTAGATTTCATGGTCGAAAATCTGCTATGCTTGGCTCTTAATTGAACATACATGTTGCAAGTAATGCAAGACTCTATCTCTTCATTGGGTGTTGGAGAAGCATCACACCAGACATAGGATGGCTTCTCAGGCAAGTAAAGAAGTACAGATCATCTGATTTCACGTTCACCTCTTTCACCACATGCAAGATTTGGTTAACAGGAAGTTTTCAGTTCCATGGGGGAGTGGAGTAATGTAAAAAGATAATGGAGAAGTGAAGTGACAAGGAGAAACAACATTTAGTTACAAGAGATAAAACCTGGAGAGGGATGCTCTGCGGGCAGGAGATGAGTAGGTCTGAACTGTGCAGCTTGCTCTGCACAGGTCCCACGTGGCCTGCTCCCATGGGAATCTTAGCAGCACTCACCCCGTGTATCACTGCTTTGGGCACGCAGCCATCCTGGCTCCTCCCTCCTCTCCCTCTCCTTCCCCTCCCCCCTCACTTTTAACTGCTTTAAGATTTCTCTTCCTGCTGCCATATTATTTGTTGCTGACTTTGGACATTCTTCATTGCCTTTCATCAGGCTTCCCAGTGCTCACACACTCTGTGTTGGTTTGGCCTGCTCTGCCTTTTGTCTATGCAAAAACAAAAGCTTTATCTGTTGCTCAGAGACCATGGTGACTTCAGGGCTTTCCCAGTGCCAGCACCTAATCGCAAACAAATGGAAGTCTCCAGCTATGTCCCCAGCAATACTGTGGCTTAGATGGGAGGGCCTGATTCTGCTCACTCTGCACTGCAAGACTGGTGAAATGCTCATGATGTACAGCAGTATATCTCGGAGTGCCATCTGGCCTTCAGCAACCTAGCTGCCTTGGAAGGGAAGGCATAAAAGCCACACAATGCTCGTGACATGAGTATCTCAAATGTCTGGTTTCCCTTAATGTCAATGAATGAATGGTAGTTGATTGCAATAAGCAACCTGGACACTTTTCAGAAAATCCTCACAGAGCACGGAAGCAAATGGCACAACATTTCCATTCTATTTCTGTCTCTCTTTGAAACCCACAAAGGGATCATTGCTCCATGACAAGGAAGGCCAGAGAGAAGCATACAGAGCAGAGCATCAGGCTGGACATGTGTGGCTCTCATGCTGGACACAGGTACTCCTCTGCCCAGCATGCAGAGCTGCTTGAAAGTTAGACTTTCATCCAGGAGAAAGAGGGAGACATTCCCAGTACTCTGACATCTGCTTTTATTCCAAAGAAGGAAAGAAGTCTGAATATCATGTTTTCTAATGGAATGGACAGTTTGGAAAGAATTCAGTTAGGAAATGACAAAATCATTTGTTCTGTTCAAATTGACAGAGAGTTGGATTACCTACATATCATACTGACTCATAGGAGTTGCAGTTCCAGCACTCCACCCCGAACTGGGTTTCCCAGGCTAGACTACATCTCCTATGCTGCATTGCTGTTGTGGCCCATCTATGACTTACTGGAGCATGTCAGCCAAAGGTGTTGGTTCCATGGGGTTTACAGTTCCTGCATACCATCTAGCCCACAAAACATACTGAGAGCATGAAGAAGAGTCTGGGAGCTTGGAGAGGCACTGAGCAGGTTGATTTAATCTGAAGTCTTTCCATTATGTTTTTTACCACCAGCATATAGTACAAAAAATTCTGCAAACTTCCCCTGAAAAAATTCAATTTCATGAAATTTTAATTACATAAACACTCTGGCAGAAAATTCTCAGTCACTGCTAAATATTCTGACAAGTTATCACTTTGCTGCTACTTATTTGCCACTCTTCAGCTTATTTGATTTTGCTGGGGAATCATTCTCAGATATTGACTGGCAGATAAACAGTCCCAAGTCCTGCCAGCATTATTTCTTCTTCTGTTGCTTTCAAGTCCTGCCTTCCCCTTGGAAGGCTTCCCGAACTTCATGTGAAGTGCACACTTCATATGAAGAAATCAGTCCTGGGGCCCACCCCATCCCTTCACCTCTGCTCCACGGCACCCGCATGTGCTTATTGTGGGAGTCTGCGCACGCCCATCGCAAACAGCAATCCCACCATTCCGTGTGAGAGCATGGAGTAGAAAGAGGAGAGGGAAGATTATTCTTGCCTAGTGTCTAGCAAACAGATCTAGTTTGTTTTTTTTTTTCTCAGACTGATTTTCTTGGAGTTCAAACATTCAGTGGGAAAGTGGCCATGCTGGTTAAACTTTAGTGGGAAAGTCCAAATGCTCTGAGGTGAGTTTTTCTTTCTCTCTCAATAGTACTCAGTTGTTTCATTTTCATAATATTGGAACCTGTCATTCTGATAAGGTAAAAAGGCTTGTTTTGACTTCACTATTTCAAATATGATCTAATAATATAACACAGCAGAGCAACATCAAAAGTAGATGTTTTTATCTTTTAAAAATCAAATATATTCCCAAATCAAATAAATTTCATGGAAATAGTCTTCCTGCAAGAAGTTATGATATTTTGACTTCCCTTGAGCCAATTAATAATGGAAACAAAGGGGAAAACATCAGCAGTTCTCAGGAAACAGAGATTTTTTTTTTTTTTTTGAGCACTTCTAACCATCTCTCAAGACCATGGTTTGGGAGAGAGGAACTTAAGAGAAGACCAATTTTTCCATTCATACCAAAGCACTGGGGGTATGTCCCTGCAGTGCTGCTGTGATCTGTCCCTAGCATCAGGTAGATTTAGTGGTTAGAAGGTGGAGGTATGAGGGTGCCCAACAATGATGTTCTGGCAGCATCAGTGCCTGAAAACCATGCAAAGTAATATGTGCAGCAGCCAACCTGGACAGCCTTTCGTGTATGTTTCCCTTTGAGGGCTGTTCTGTGTTGGATTTGAATTAGGCTCAAGATACAAATCTATGAATGTGATGTTTTTGGTCATGCTGCCTGCCTGTTCTTTATTAAGCTTCTGCAGCTTGTTTCTTTCTTCGGTGTTGGTTTTTTTTGTTGGGTTGTTTTGGTTTTTTTTATATTTTACCAGCTGTGCATCTTGCAGAGCACTGCCTCAACAGCATCATAAAAAAAGGTAGGAGAATCAGGGGAATACAGAAAAGGTGCAGTGTTCTCCTAACAGCATAATATTTGGGTTCTCAGTAGTGGGTAAAGCAAAAGAGTGATGTTAATCATGTTAATGACAGGAAAAAAGCAAAATCTCAGATTCCAAATCTTGTCCATATTAGAAATAAGGAAGAGCATCTACAGGCAAAAAGTAACAGAGAGAGTTTTTGGGTTTCTGTGAGTCTGGGGCTGTGCATGGATGAGCACAGTACATCCATGACCTCTAGTCCTTCTTGGTCTGTAAAATCAGGACACAGGCGACCAGAGGTGCAAGTATTGTGCAAGATGGTCATGCTAGTCCCTGGTAGGTGATTTGTCTGGGCTTTTTTCCAATCTCTTCCACAACTTTTCATCACAATCAAGGTGAAGAAATAGTTTTTAATGCAATTTTATTCCAAACAGAAAAATCTATTCTTTTATCTTACCTGTCTCCTGAATCAGATATATCAGTGAAACTGCTCTGAAAGCATCATATCTGTATAAGATATTGATGTAATTCTTAAGTGTTTAACACAGAGAGCTTGCCTACAGCACAACTGCATGCTTTTGTTCATCATACACTCCAGGCTCTGTAAAAGAAGAATCAAGTCCAAATGGCTGCAAGTCATTTTGTCCACCTAGAAAAATGCTTTAAAAAAAAAGATGCCTAAAAACTTGCAGGTATGTGGATTTAATGACATGGAGAACAAAGTCTGTGGACTTATTTTGGATTTATACTGTATAACTGGTACTATAACTTGGCCAAGTATCCTCCCCTTGGGCTTATCATTGCTTTGTTTTACTAGTTGCTTAGGACCTGTGGATCTTAACTCTTTGAACATTTGCTCTAAGAGGAATTAAATGTTTATTGGTACCTTTCATGCTGCGGTCCCAGTTGCTCACTTTGGCAAATATCCTTCTACAGAGGACTGGTCTTTGAGACTTACAGAGTAAAATGTGGAGAAGACTGAGACAAAACCCACAGTAATGTATCATGATGAGTAAGAAAACAATTAGAGCTGGAAGGCTTGGTGTTGCCCAAACATAGAGATGTGCCTTGTGTCAGTGGATAAGATAGGAGCTGCCATGCTCCACCGCAGCATTAGAAGCATTGTTCAATGCTAAATCTTTCTCAGTAGATTGTGTAGCAAAATATCTCAGTGCATGGAAGACTGCAAAGTGGGGGGTGGGGGTGGTTTTTGGTTTTGGTTGGTTGGGATTTTTTTCATGAGGGAGAGTTTTGATATAGAAAGGACGAATTTCTAGGCAGGTGCTAATGGACTATAATTAGGGAAGACTCACTTCTGAGGGGATGGGATTTGCTTGGGTGGATAGCACAAACCATCTGGGAAGTACAAGAACACTTTGCTCTTATTGTTTCTCTCAGGGGTTGTCTTCAGCAAAATGGTAAGGCAGGTGCTAAATGTCTCTCTGCATTGCCTCATCACTTCCAATTACCCTTACTTGCTTTGCTTACAAGAGTTTCTAGAGAAGATGGGATCTACTTTTCTAATGCATTGTCCAAATTTTCATGAGCAAATAAATTTAAAGAATTGTTTAAGGAAGCCATTTAGGAAAATTCCTATAGAAGTGGAGTGTTGTGTGACCCCTTCAGTCACCAGTGCTCCCTGGTGCTGCAGGGCAGTGGAAGCCTGTATGCCCCTCAGGGATGTCTTCTCCTGGAAGCTGTCCCAGAACTAGGTAGGAGCACCCATGGCCTTTTGGCAATGTTTCTCACAAACCTTCATTGCTCTGCAGGGATAAATCACCAAAGCTCCCTTTGACAGAGCCCAAACCACCTTGCTTTAGAGGGGGCAGTTTGAAGCAATGATCTAAGTGCTGGCTCCCATAACACATTCTGGACCATTCCCTGCTGCCAGAAGGTGGTGCTTGCAAATCTGTGATGCTGCAGGAGTGACAGTCAGTTCAACTGGCCAGGACGGCAAGGTGAGCTGATCAAATGCCTTTCTTTGCTGAGTTGCCACGCAGTTATTAAGCTCTTCAAATCTCCTTTACTTATTTCCAGTGGGCTGGAACAACACTTTCTTTCCCTTTACAGAACTACTCAAATGCTTATATTATGAAATGGCTGTTGAGCTTGAAATGAGTCAGAAACTGACACACTCAGCACAACATATGAACTGGGGACAGTCCGTTTCCTACTTGCTGAAAACCAAGGAATATTTAAAACTTTCTTCAGCACTGCTCAAAAGTGTTGCCATGCCAGAAAAAGCCCAGATGCAAACCAGTAGGCAGATGAGAGGCATAGGATTTGATTTTGGGGAAAAAAATGGAGACCAGCCCTTCTTTTTTTTTTTTTTTTTTTTTTTTCACAAATGCAAGCATCCCTTCAGGGACCTTGAACTAAGCACTACAGAACAAAGAACACAGCAGCCCAAGGAGAGTACATTTTGGATATATATACGGAAACTCAGATCACCCAAAATGCAAAAGGTAGGGAATTCCTAGAACTTGAACTTTCAGGAGAGGAAAAAAGGACCAGTGAAAGTGGAGAAGCCTCCCACTGCAATGGGCAGAGGCCTAGGGACTATGAACACCCTCTGCCATTGCACTGTCTGCAGGGACTGACAGCTGCAAGGAGCTTTCAGGTGCTGGTGATTGTGCCTGGTTAGGTCCAAGTTCCTGTGCAGATTTCAGCACAGGTGTAAATGCCTCAGTTTCTTGCAACAGGCATCTCCCTCCAAGCACCCAGCCTGGGATGAGGGGCCACCCAAAACTCCTCTTCCATCTCCCTCCTTGCCCAGCCACAACACACACAACAGTGAGACTGCGACAGCTTGAGCAAATGCAGAGGGTGGTTAGCAGGTGCTGCACCATGAGTGGGAGATGATGCAAAAAGTGAGAAAGCAAAGAGGTGAGCAGGTTGTTGATAGCATATGAACTGAACTTACCTGCCTTTTCATTTGGCTTTTTGGTTTTCAACTTAGCTTACCCTGTAGCTTCACTTCAGTTTGTTCTTGATTCAGCCAGCTGTTGTGCTATGAACATAAACAAAACAAACCAAATCAAGAAGCAAGTCTAGTTTGTTGCTCTGGATTTTACACATGTGTGTGTAAATTTAAGCAAGGACACTGCATGCTTCAACACTTGCTGCCCACTCAGTTGCAAAGAAAAAGGAAGCCACAGTGATGCTGAACGTTTTTCCTAAGTAAAATGTGTGTATGAGTCGTATGTATATTGATACATATAAAAATATATATATATACATATATTTGTATGTATATATAGTCATACATATAGTTCCTTTTTGAATGTGTAGAAAAGGTTTGTGTAAAATGCAGCCAGCAACATAAGAGGCTATAGATCTGCTATTGAGCTTGGCATGTAAATCAACCCTTACCTAATGCTACCCATAATATTAATCAAGAAACAGTATCAGAGAGATATTTGAGAGTTTGGTCCTTGGAAGGGACAAATGAGATGTATATTAGCCCTTCCAGTGGGAGCATAGAAGAGAGTGAAAATGCCCAGGCAGAGCTGTGCTAGGGATCTGCTGGAAATTAACACTTTTTCTCATTGGAAAATGGAGTTGTGTGAAGATTGAAGCCTTATGAGGAAACATAAGATTGATTTTGGCAGCATCTTCCTATTGGGAAAAATGAAATTAAATGGCTTGCTTGGAATCACTAGTCATGTCTCATTCAGTGCCTCACATAGTTTTCTTTTTCGAGAGACATTGAACCATGGCTCTGATGGGGGGATGACACTGCAGACAGGGAGTAGAAGGCCACCTAGGTCTGAGCTCAGCACAAGCAGAGCTGGAGAACTGCAAATTACCACTAGGTCTTGCAGCACAGGCAAAAAGCATCATGTCAACCAGCAGCAAAGAGCTCCCCATTGCTGAAAAGGGCTCTTCAGTTGACCTGTCATTCTCCATCATTGCTTTCCCTCATGGTTCTGCATGAAACCGTGTAGAAAATACCAGAATTGCCTTAGGGAGATTGCTTTTCTCAGTTAGGTTCTAGCTGATGAGGCATTTGAAGAACTGTGTTATCCATGCAAGGATATATTTTGGGAAAGGCTTGCTTAGTTTAGAAGTAAACAGATGTTGTAGGAGGCCATTGTTTTACAAACCAATATGCACGGAACTCCTAGCAAATGGACTAATTAGGCTCTGAGATAGTTTCTATATGTATAAGGAGCAAGCACCATCTACTAGTAGGACCCTGTGTGGCAAGAGAACTATTGAGTTACAGTGGTGTTTTGGCTAAGCTTCACTCAACTGTTGTTTCTCAGGTTAGTCTGATCATCCTGAAGTTCACACCAGCAGAACCAGATTCAGGTACAATCTCAGTACAACCAGGCCTAAGAGATGCTCAGCAGACTATATTCTACTTCCAGCTCTGGTCTGCCCTGCTAAAAAACATTCCTTCTCATCTCTTTCTACTCTTCCTTTATCCTTCCTCCATTACAGGATCACTGCAATTGCTCTGAAGGCCCTTTGTCTCCCTGACATTCTCCTTCCATTTTGGACTGGAGACTGCCCTGCAGAAAAAGAAAAGAAGGAGCTGGAGAGTTATAGCATGTGACATGTACTTAAAAACTGCTTTCGTATAGGTGCTGCCAAGTGGGCTGTGACATGATGTGTAACAGCCAGGGCTCTGTTGTGTCACTCCCAGGCACTGTCTGTGATTTCTTCTTCTCTAGGGTGACTGTATTGGAAACAGTGACTCCACATCTGTCCCTCAGTGCTGCAGGATGACAACTGTCTTTTCTTTAATGAACATTATCAACGTACAGCGGGGTTGAATTTAAGCACATGCTTGGCTGGATCCAGTCAACAGTTTCAGATGAAAAAAATTAAGCAAGCTTCAGAAGTACTTCTTCATTTCAGTTTGCCTTTTTAAAATCAAAATGCTTTGATTTTCCTTTTAAAGGAACCTTCCTTGTCTAAAAGTTAATTGAATCAGTAAGATAATTTAGACAAAACAAATGATTCTGTGTTTTTAATCCATGTTTTTATCTTGTTTTGCTGTTCCTTTAAAGAAGTTCAGCTCAGTCCAATAAATTATCTCATTCCTTCCCTAAGTCAACTACCAAAAATCAGCCTCTTTTCTGCTCCTCTCCATCCATACTCTCAGTCAACAGCCTCTTTCTGATCTCACCACTTTCTGTTTATCAAGGCTGAACGACTGGACCACTTTGTTCCTTCTTTGATGAATGCATCCCTTCAGCACCAACCTCTAATTTCCTCCAATGATTGTTTCTAAGGCTCAAGTCTTTTTAGTATCCCTGCTCTAATTTGGACATCAAGCATGTGAAACTGTTCATGCTAGGGCAGAGTGTGTCTTCAGGACTGGTCATTCACAGAAGGTCCTTTTACATGTGAGTGTGATAATGTCCAGGTCCTCAACTGCTGTGAACTGGTACAGATCTGATACCTTCACATGGGTCTGAGTTCTTCTATACTCTTCTGAAGAGATGGTTTATCCAGAAAGACCACAAGTAACTTTAGAGGGGGAGAGCTAAGGGTCACTTTGCCTGTGGCTGATGTGTAGCCAGTTTTGTTCTGTTATGTCTATCATTTTTATTAGACTTGCTTTCCTTACAGACAAACCTCTTGCAAGCCTCCTATTTGAGTAATCTGCTCTTCATCACCCTGTGTATTTCAATCCACATATTTACATGACTGGGGCTATATGAGAAATAAGATCCACATCACCCCACATCTGTATTCCCACTCTGGAAAATATTTCACTGCTGGGCTGTCAGGAATCATTACAAACCTGAGGAGCCAATGTTCTCATATGAATGCCTTCAACTTGCCTCCAGGATCAGAGATGATGTATGGGCTGTGTTAGGTACTCTGCTTTCCCTGGTGCTCAGAAACACGACCCCTCTCTGGAAAGGAAGATGCTTACTGCTAGAGAAGTCTAAACACATCTGCACTCAAGGAGCAGAGAGTGATAAAGTCCTGCACCTCCCATCATTGTGAGGTGCTCCACAGGCTGTGCAACCCCAAAGCACTCCAACAGAGGTATAACCATGCAAATGGTACTTCCAGTTAGGGAGGGAATAGACACTGGTGAGATACTGTAACAGTAAGTCATGGCTGTCCCAGCTTGACAAATGGCATCTTGCCTGCAGTGTGGTCCTGAAGGCTGGTGAGGACGATGCTCATCCTCCTGCTGGCAGCTGCACTCCTTCCAATTTTATACAGAAGGTTGTGATGGTGTCGCCCGCTGGTGCTGACAAGTGTCTGACCCTTGTTCACTCCACAGCTATTGGTAGATGTCAGGATGCCTCCCAGGGCTCTTCTGCAAGCCTTCTCCTTACCTCCTGGGTAACACAGGGATGACAGCATATCCTCACCTCAGAAAAGTATTATATTGGAATATATATTAGGATATTATATTCTCACTTTTAATGTGAGAATGCTAAAGGCCTTATGAATACTATGGCACTTCAAACAGATGCCACTTCTGTCAAGACCCAGTTAAGCAAGGTACAAAAACTCTGTGGGTGTCTTCTAAATGCACAAAACCAGTTTTTAAATTTTTGCTTCTCTTTTTCCTGTTCATTCTGGTGAGTAAAGTCCATCTCAACAATTTCTTCTTCTGATAATTATGTTTAAAAATAAGGAAATGGAAAAGGGTAAATAGTAGCAGGAGAAGACAGAATATTTCCCTGCTTGGTTAGTCCTCATTGTCCTTTTCTTTACCAGGAAGAAACCAAGGAGAGGAAGTTTCAAAGAAAATACTATTTTTAATAGGATTTGGATAATTTTGTGTGTGTGTGAGAAGGGGAAAAATCCATACAAAAACCAATAACCATGAAAGTGCTTTATCAGAAAATAAGCAGTAGCCACAGGAACACTTCGGAGATCTCTGTTATCTATAAGCCCAGGGCTGCAGTGGCTGCAGGCTCTCCTTAGCCTTGGTGGCCTCAGCAGCTCTCTGGCAGGCACTGCAGTGAGATGTCTCTGGCTGGGTGGCTGCACGTGCCCCCATGGCATCGAGGGTGTCCAAGCAAGAGCTCTTCCCTGCTGAGCTTCATCTGAACCGCTGCAGCCAGCAGCACACCTCCACCCAGACCCACACCTTCTCACTGCACACCACTTCAAGGGGCGAAAGAAAATAAAAAAGGGGCTTAGGAGTGACCTGAGAGGAGTTTGGATATGGTAACCCGTAGTTTTCTATCAGCACATGAAATCCAAGCCCTCTTTTCTCTATGTTTACTGCCCATTTAAAAGGGTTTCCCTGTTTTGTGTCAGCTCACAGATGACACAATGTCACATTCAGAATTAACGAGGCCAGCGAGGCCGGGAGAATGTCATTAGACTAAATGCAAATGCAGTACTAAGAACTGGCCCAGACCTTTGCCCTGACGCTGAATTAATTCAAGGCTAAACCTTGGATGCAAATAGCCCAGGGCATGACCCAGTTCTGGTTCAGACTAAATCCAGACTTTGAGCTTGAGAAAACTTTGTTAGTTCTTTACTTTTAATTTTCATGCACTACTTAGTTTTTGTCTGTATGCCAGATAGGAAAGAAGAAATGCAGAAATACTGCAAAGGAGGTCATTCTTCAGCTCCCACCAGTCAGACCAGAAGGGGAAATGGCTAAAAAGTCTAGATGTGTTTGAAAGATTTCCAGCATTCGTTTGCAGACTCCCCAAATCTGGATCAATTCCCAGTGATCATCCAATCTGCTAAGTCTTCCATGCAAATTGATCTCAGCAAGGTCTACTCCATCACAGAAAAAGACACACTATCTTTTCTGTCTGAATGATGTCTCCTACGGCTGAAACAAAAAGGAAGGGAAATGAATATTCTCAGAGAACCTGTGCACATGGTTTTTATGTGGCTTACTGCTTCTGAAATGAATTCAGTGTGACCATAGCCTCCAATGAGTCCACAGCTTCTCTTATTGGGTAGGTGAGCAGAGGCCAGATTTTCTAATTTACATATCTTTCACCTTTTTTTTTCTCCATTCTGAAATGGAGCAAAAGCCAAAATAAACAAGCAGAAGAAAAGAAATACTGGGAAAAAAAAAAAGATGAAAGGGAAGGACAGTTCAATGTAGTTTTTCTAGAAATGAAAATTTCTGATGATGAATTTTGGCCAAAGGTTTCACTTTCAAAAATGTCAGTTTTCAAAAAGGAAAACATTTGCCATGCCTCTTCTGATTCTGTTTGATGTCTCTCTTTTCGTCTTGTTAGCCAGCTTGAATACCTTCAGTGTTGAAACCCTTGTCTTTGCCTTCACAGTATAATCTCTTTCCTTACCCACACAGAGATTTCCATTGCTGGCCCAGAGATGAGCATCTGTTACCAGAGCATCCACAATTCCTACTGACCTCAGCATCTTCACTGAAACTGAACTGCAAAATTCAGAGTTAAATTGAGGTTCAGATTTCAGCTATACTGTTTGGAAGCTGCACTTTTAGAAGTGCACATAATGAAGGATGGGGCATAGGGCCCTCAGCTGCTGGATACCAGGCTGTAATAGCTTTGCCTAGCACTGCACTCCATAAAGAAATCCTGTATCCAGAGACTTGTTAAGTGAATAACTTGTTGCACAAGGAAGCAGGTTCTCTCGGAAAGCTCTGCATAAAGCTTGCATCTGTACGTATCTTTTTTTTTTCTTGAGTCTGCTTTTATTCCTAATGGCTTGTTGCCAGGGCAGGGTTTACTAGTGAAATTCACATGGGAGTAGTTTTGAAAGCCTAAAAATCAATCATGACTTCAAGCTTTTTTCCCCTTTTCTGCAGGAATAACACCCCTCCATCACCGTCCTTTCTCTCCAGTTTGCATTGCTCTGATAAGTTACCTATCAATAAAAATTCCACAGCCAACACGTAACTGGATTTCTAGAAAAGCTTTCAAAACTGAGCTTCATTGAGTTGCAAGAGGCAGACAATTAACTTGACAGAGGAGTTAACACTTCTAGCTTCGCATCTGTTTTCACTGCCTGCTTCTTTCAGAGCAAGCATTTTCTCATTTTCTTCTGGTTGTGGAAGGAGCAGGTGAAAACAAGCCATGGTTTCTTTAGCAGCCAGCTCTGGTGGTTGGCCAATATTCATTGGAGTACCAGCAAAATAATGTACTGGAAATGGCTTTCAAACTGGTGCTCAGTGGGAGAGGGTTTAGGATAAGAGACACACATGCAAACAGGCTACAGAACAATTTCAAGACTTCTCTATTTAAGGATACACCTCCTCTGGATAATGCAGTGTCACAGGTGAGATGGGCCATGAAAGTTGAGAGGCAAGAATAGTTTGGGTTTTAACCCTAGTGGTAACATTGATTTGGATAAGCGTGGCTTCCCTTGGACAATTGGTGTGAAGCACAACCACAGAGCACTGCATCCTTGGCCTGGCACCACAGACATTCCCATGGCATAGGGCTGACATCCAAACTGCTCAAGCCAACTAGCCAGCAAAACCTGCTCAAGCAGCGGCATATACCAGTCTTTTCCAGGTTGCTTTCTCCTTCTTTCCTTCACTCCGTCTTTACAAGCCTTTGTATTAGAGGGGCAGAGAAGGCTACACTCTTCCCAGAGGCAGGTAAGTAAAGGAGATGGAGATGGAGGTGGAGGTGGAGATGCAGATGCAGATGCACATGGATGGCACTGGAGTCTGACTGCTCTCTCCTTCTTCACCTCTACTCCTTCGTGGTCCCTTCCCACACCATTGTTGTGCATAGCCCAAGGGCAGAGGTTCCCAAGCAGGAGGATTTGTACCACAAAGGTAGACAGGCAATCCAAACTGGTGAATGGCTAGCGAAAGGCAGGATATCACCACTGTCACTTGCAGGGCTTCTCATCAGCATCGAGGCCAGCAGTGTAACCAGACATTAATGTCCTTACCCCACAGTGCTCAGAAAGACTGAGGTCCTGCTCTTCTAAGCTGTGCAATGAGCTGCCAGATGTAATTACATGCTTGCAAGAGAGTGGAAGTAAAGTTGAGAGTTACTTTGTGTTACCGGGTAAATCCTTCTCAGCTCGCAAGGCAATCTCTTCCTCTCCTCTCAAGCACGTCTCTCCCATGTGAAGAATTTTATGTCCAGCTGGGGCTGGGGTGGGCTCCCTTGCAATGAGGCACCAGTAATGTCTCCTTTTCTTTGCAGCTGGCTCCACTGCTTCCCCACTGTGGTTGTCAGCTGCTCGCCTTCTCCACCACCTGTTCCAACAGTTTTTCTTTCTCGATCTGGGAATGAAGGTGACAGAACTCTTCCTGCTACCACGGGCCCTTCCCACATCCTCCAGGCATTTACTCCCCTCTACCTGTCAGCTTCCATGATCCCAGATCCTTCTCTTTTTGGTTTGTATGGCTAGCCCATTCATCAAGCCCTGACAAGGGCTGGGTCTGAGTTTTATTTCCTAGCTAGCACCAGAAAGAGGTGGACTGTCTTGGGGCGGCAGAGACGTGCAGGCATTTCTGATGAAGCAGGCAGAGGTTACAAATTAGATTCAGGTCTAAACCAAACTTTCAGTTCCAAATGGTTCTGAAAAAAAGCTCAGGATCATTAACACTTTGGAGCTGGGCTGTCTTCAACCCTCTGAATGAAACACACAGTGTATTTCTTAGCTTTCTGTCTGAGGGCTAAGAGCTGCAACTCAGCAGAGCTTGAGGTGGAGGGTATACTTAGAGCCACTGTCTTGGCCTGGGCCACCCACCTCTGTGTTCTTCTGCTAGCAGTGGCCAAGAGGAAGATTGGTTCTGTTTTGGGAAACATAATTGCTTTACAGTTTGCTTCCTCTTCGAACAAAACCAGAAGACCAAATTACTAAATCATTTTAAAGGCAAAGAATTTAAGGAGAATTGAATTAAGGACATGGAAACAGCATTTTTTTGAGACATTTTCAATGAAGATTAAAAAAAGAGAAGAACAGCAAACTTGATGAGAGTAGCTTTTTCCATCTCAAATGAATGTTTTGAAACAAAATAACTTTATTTTGCTCCAAAGCACAAGTGGAGGCAAGTTTTCTTTTTGCTTCGTTTCATCTCCCTGGAATATTGAAAAACATCTGTCACAATGGCCAGGTTCCTCTTGCCTCCCCACAAATACTGCTTTCACTTGAAACCACATTTTCTGATAGGAAAAACTTCTCAGGAAAAAAACCCAGTCTTTATGAGAATGGACATGGAGCTGTCTGGGAACAAGCTACAACTCGATGCAATGTAACCATTCATGGGGAACTTCTCCAACCACGTGGTTTTCCTCCAGCACACAGGCTTGTAAATAAAACATAAAGGCTTCCTGCTCCCCGCAGCCCCAGCAGATGGAAATAATCTGTGCGGGTTGCGTATCATTTTACACCCTGGGGAAATCAAGCAGGTGGTGACACAGTTACCTTTGACTGGGTCTTTAAAGCAGTTGCAGTCCCCGCAATGCTCAAGGGCAGCCTTCCCCTCCAGCCAGCAGAGCTAGACAAGGTAACAGAGTGAATGGGTGGGTATTACACACATTTTCTGCAATCCCTTTCTCTCCTCTGGCATGTGGACTCTATACCCCACTGGCTGTGGCTGCCTGTGTGGGGACCCCTGTCTCGCTGCACCTCCTGAAAGGAGTCAGTTGCTTGCAGGAGGGAAACCTCTGCCCTCACAAGGTACCTCTCCTGCCTTCCAGCTGGCTGTGAACAGTCTTCAGAGGAGTTTCACCGTCCACAGCAAAAGCTGCAGCCAAGGCTGAGTGCAAATGCTGCTTCCAGTCTCTAACCTAACCATTTTCGCCTGATTTCAGCCTGCCAATTCGTGGTCTAGAAGTGCTATTTTTCCTTACTGCAAAATTCTCCTTGGATTTAAAACTATTCCTTCTTCCCCTGCAAATGATTTTATTTTGGTCATTCATGTATTTCTGGAAAGACACCCCAGCAGGCAAGGGTTAAGTTATGCAGTGATTGGCAAGGAGACCACTCAGCTTTGGCAGGGTCTGTGCTCCCCACACTTGCTCCCTGTGTTTGATGAGGTTCAGGTCAGGAATAACTTGTGCAGAGACAGCGTAGGGAAGAGGTAGTCTGGGACTTGACTTGCTCATTCCTTTGCTGAATGATTAGAAAGATTTCAGAGCTCCTCATCTCAGCCCTGCCTGTTGTCTTTGGAATATTCCATGGGATCTGTAGGGAAAAGTAAATTATGTTTCGTAAAAATTTAAGTTGTTTTTATAAAGAAAATTTGCAGTCTTCTTCCTCTCTTCCATTTTTCAAGAATATTCATAGAAAGGGAAGAAAAATCACTTCTATTTTACAATTTTATCTGTGCCAGAGGTTTTGCTACACTGGCTTCATACTCCTATCTCACATAGTTGCAGCAGAAAAGCTTTAGACCAAAGTGTATTTCTTACAGTGAAAGGAAAGCTATCAAGCAGATAGTACCAACACAGTGACTAGGAAGGGCTGCTTGATTTGCACAGCCTGTTGGACTGCTCCTTTCAGTACTGTTGATAGGATGAAGAATAATCCAGTCAATAGCATAAAGCTATTGCATATGTCAGTAGAGACCTCATCCCAAAAGAAAGCTCTGGAATCAGAAGTGTGATTAGAGTCAGGAAAAGAGATTACACCCTAGGAAAACATACCAGGCAAGAAGATACTGAAAATAGTGGAACTCACTTTACAGCAGAGATAAAAAACTAGTGACATTATAGAATTAGACAGGACTGTCAGGGTTGTATAGAAGCCAGATCATCACAGAGCTTCTGGTGCTGTGTCTTCTTACACAGGAATATCCTGGATGTGCACAGACAGTCCATGAATTTGAGTCATAACATCTGAATGTAACTAAAGGAATGGCTTTTCTGCATGTTGCAAAAAAATACAAGGCTTTTGATGTCTGGACATTAGAGAGGTCCAGAGTAACATAGGATGTTCCTCAAAACCATGGGAATATTCAAAATAATATTAATACAGTTTCAAAAACAAGCATGTGGGGAAAGTTATGATATATATTGGCAGACAACTGCTAATAAAATAAATTAGTAAGCAACTTCCCTAGTGGGCAGTTTCTCTCTTCCTTAAGAGCACCTGGTTCTGAATATAACTGGATTTGGGATACTGGCCCAGATGTCTCAGGCAATTTGGCAAGCCTCAGGTTCTTCCCTTCTGAATTTATTCCTATAAGTCAGCTAACATTCAAAATGTCCAGTTTTGTCTACTCTTCTCTGCATTTTCTCCATATCTGTTGCTGCTTTCCTTATTCACACAAACAAGGCTAGTGTTAGCACACGGGAGTCCTCTAACCAGAATCCATGCTCCTATGAACTGTGGGGTCTGAGTTTTGTAGAAAGATGAAGAATATTTTTATATGGATTTTTAGTTTTAGCCAAGACTGGGTTCCTCTTGCATCATTTCCAGACCAGTTGTAAACCTCTGGAGAAAGTTCAGTCTTGAGAGATTTGCGGCTTCATTCTGCTCACTGTAGAAGTTGGAATAAGTTAGATAAATATTGGTTAATCAGTACAATTCCTCATGCTTATCTGCAATAAACCCAGACTGCCTACTCCTTACTATTCCCCCAGCACAAGTTTTCACCAGACATAATCACAAACATTCCTGTTTCCTGATAACACAGAGAGAAACGAAGTTGATTCAGAAAAGTTTTCTTGTGTGTGAGAGCACAGGCAGCTGGGGCTGCTGCTCGCACCCTGGGGGCTGCTGCTTGAAGGGGCTCACCAGAGCCAGCCTGACTTCCAGCCCAGCTGGGGAGATAGGGAGCTGAGGAAGTGTGACTTCTGAAGAGCATAGATAGCCTGGGATA
Source organism: Coracias cyanogaster (assembly GCA_033124195.1). Taxonomy (NCBI): domain Eukaryota; kingdom Metazoa; phylum Chordata; class Aves; order Coraciiformes; family Coraciidae; genus Coracias; species Coracias cyanogaster. The sequence continues at coordinate 19,548 of JAVSBS010028321.1, read as the reverse complement.
ATCACTTCTTGTAAGTCACTGAAGTAGATCTCTTGAATTTCACTTCACAATAGCACTGTGAAGAGTGTGTGATGGTGACACTTAGGAGAGAAATAAAGAAACAACTGGAGGAGTTAGATGCTTCTGGAGGAGTTAAATGCTTCTGAATGGATGCTGGAGTGTTAGGGATTTTTGGTGACCCTGGCAAATTCCACAAATTTTAAGTTTACAGAAGAAACAAAATTATTTCAGAAGTTTTCTTCAGCTGAGGGAAAATTTTAAATTGAAAGAAAAGCATGGAAGATATTGAAAATGTCACAACGTTCCTTGTTGACTTTCCTAAAATAATTAACTTTTATTTAGAAATACTTTGTTTTAACATTTATCAAATGGGGCATTTTTTATTTGGATAGAATATGAGGTTTACAATGGAAAGTTCCCATTCATTTTACCTTTTCACCTGACTAGAAGTATGTATTTCAGCCTCCCTATATTTTTGATCTTGATTCCAAATAGTAAACTCTAAGGTGAAGACATAATGTACACTAAAGCAACAGTCACCACTCAAGACATCGCATAACTTTTGTGGACTGCTTTTTAGAAATCACCTCAGGCAAACATAGAGCATAATACCCAGCTACTATCTCAGCCCAGACTTCCCAAAGGAAAACTGTAACCAGTAGGGCAATAAACTTCTGAAGAAGATGAATCTTCCTGTCCCAGGCTGATGGCAAGGAACAGAGTATTGGCCTAGCAGATTATTTCAGAATAAAAAATCTGAAATCTGAAATTTCACATGGCTTTGTTCATGCCCAGCTGCCTGACAGCAAAGGAGGCAGGAAAGTACTTAATCAGTACAGGGTCTGTCCTCTCTGAACACATGCCTTTGGAGAGATAGGGAAAGGAAGAGGGCTAATGGGATTAACAAAGCTTGCTGCTAAAACTCTCACAGCAGTTGTGCTGCTGTGCTGGGGGAAAAAGCGACACTTCAACCCTTCTACTCCCTGACTTCTGGTGGGCTTTCCCCACAGCATCCTAGGGCCAGGCCTCCATAGGCATGGCCACCAAGCACACCCCAGGGTCTGGAACTGCAGATCCAGCAATTTAACCTCCCTTCTTTGCCTCCTGCTTGCTCCCCTGTCTCTACCTTGAATTGCCTTGCTGTGCTGTCAGCCCATCTCTATTCCCCACACTCCTGACCCAGGGGTTGGGTTTGGGGACCCTGGGCTCTTGAAGGTACAAGCTAGAGCCCCTGGATTACAAACTACAAGATGGGCATCCCAGCGTGCTGCTCAGGCTGGCTTGGTTGCACCAGGCATCTGCTGAGGCTTGGACAGCAAACCTGACTGTTTCACGTAAAATTGTTACTCTTGGACACTGAGAACATTGGAGTATAAATCCTGGATTACAGGAGACAAGATTACATCTTCACACACATTAATTTACATTCATGTCTGTAGTTCTCCTAGCTTTTTTGAGGACATTTCTATTTATTTATTTTCTTATTGTACCAGTGACACTAATACCTCAGCAGCAGCTGCTGCCAAAAGAATGCTCCAGTTTATAGGCCTAATGAAGAACGACCTTTTACATTATTTGAGATAAATAAATCTTAATTCCCCAAGCAGACAAAATTATTTCATTCAGTAAGGTAACTCAGTAAGAAATGGGTTCAAGAAGTGCTAGCAATAGGGAATCACCACAACAGATTTATTTATCCATGTTCCCTCCATCACTTGTCATATACTTTTAAAACCAAGCTGACTCCCAAAGGGACCAATTCACAAGACATTTATAGTAAAAGTTATGTCCAGCCAAACCAGATGGAATGCAGATAGTGCAGGATACGACAGCAGAGCAGATGTTTTCTAATCATTCCCGCATCATTCCTGGTCACTAGCCAGTTGTATTGCGATTACTCTGTCTCTACACACGAGCATCATGGCTTTGCACTCTGCAGAGACACATGCTAATCCAGATGCCTGATTAGGAGAAAAATTAGGAGATCGGCACTGGCATTTTGATGATGCCTTGCTGTTGCACCTCATTTATTTTTTGTGCTGATGGTAAGCAAAAGGAATGAGTATCAGAACTTAAATCACCCTTTTCACAGCCATCTCCACCACTGGTGTGGCTGCTCTGGAGCCCTCTCCATCTCCAGGAGTGGTGCATCAGCCCTGCAAGGCTGTGTGTGGCTTCTTGCTGGATCCCAGCTGTTGTCCCTCAGCCCTGGTTTGGTACAGTATTATTCATTTTTACGTGCTCACTGTCATCTCTAAGTTATCCTTTGAATTACATTAAGCATCTTTTTTTCCCTCTAAGGACTGAATACCTCTTCTGTCTAAATTCTGAGAAGAAATCACTTTTGTTTTCATGTAGACAGTGGATAAGATCCAAATGGTTCCTAGAAGACAAAGATTTATTCGAGGCAGATCTGCTGTGAAACCTCCCCGTTCATTTACGTGCATGCATATATATGTAGAGACACACATAGATGCCCATATACATCAGCTATATCCATACCTATATCTGTATCCATACCTATCAATATACAGATATATAGTCACACACAATGTACTGGAAGGATACATGGGGACACTTCCATGAACCTTTTGCTCATATTGTCCTGGAATCGAACAGAATAACATTTCATGTGTTAAGGAAGAGCTGCTTTCATTCAAGAGGTCATATGGATTAGGCAAATCTTTTTTTCTTTCCTTGGGAAGCTGGGATTTTCTCAGGAGATCCCATTCATGTGTTCATGACCTGCATTTCCCAGTATGATGGTTACTGTATATTTACATTCCAGTGGCACCTGAAGTGGAGGAATAGATTTGTTTTTTTTAACAAGGTCCAGGGTAGTTTTGTTTCTCTTGGGCCTTAAGATTGTGTGTGGTGCCTGCCCTACCATCAGTCCTTCATCTAGGAGGGAGGAGAAAGGAGCCGATGGCCCTGTGAATGCTTTCATACTGGGAAGTAGTAGTGTGCAATTATTTTCTTCTTTGGCTTTCCTGCCTTTGTCAGCAAGAGAAGGGCTTAAGCACCAAATGTATGTTGTAGAAATTGCTTCGCCATCTCCAGGTAGAAGAGGATTACAGGGTAGACAGAAGTGATGGAGAGTCAGTCATCCAGCTTGAGAACAGAGATTTTGGACTGCTTGGGAAAAGGCAGGGAAACAAAGTCTTAATGCTCAGGAGTCCAGTAATATTTACACTGCTGCTAATGACACATAGATTAAGGGCTAAGACCAGCTGGATGTAGTCTGTAAGATCTCATACTAGGGCTGCATGGGTCTAACAGTTTCCGTCCCTTATCTGGGGACTTCATTTGGAACTTGGCTCTCAGTCAGCCATGGTCAGCACATGATCCTTTCCACTGCCCTCCTAGGAAGGAGTGTGGCTGGCATGCTCCATTACCTTGGCCAATATTTGTGTTTAGTTCTCACATCCCCAGAGGGAGTCTTGAGATGCCTCTTGGCAGGGGCTGAGTATGCCTGGAGGTAGATAGAACATCCAGTTTTGTTACTTGCATCAGGACTCTCCTGGTGTGAGAGGACTTTGCTCTTTAGATCCCCTCTGCCAATCATTGCTCTTGAAGGTGCAACTTACACCATACTTTATGTGAAGTACTTACAGTGACTTCGTGTGGGAGGAGCTGCTCAGAGAAGTGTAATACTAAACCAAGCACAGAGCCAGACAGCTTTGCTTTCCCAGGGATGACATGAAGATAAAACAAATTATGGCTAAAAAATATTTTGCAATCTGAAATCTGGAAGCTGTCAGGAATATGGAATTTCAATTACAATTCTGTCCTACTCTTGGCCACACCATAAAAAGTAGGTCACCAGGATCCTTCTGTTGATGACAGCCAGGACACATCTATTGCTCTAGGTATGGTGGCTGCAAGAAGGTCATTAGGCAGAGGAATGTTTTTACAGGGAATCATTTTATTATTTCAACCTAGAAAATGTGGTTCATCTTTAGAGTAGGGCCAATCAGGAGGCACAAGCTCTGCAGGGACAAGAGACCTAGCTTGAAAAATTCATATCCATAGCAAACCCTTCTGTTTTCACTTCTGAGAAATCAGTTCCAGGGAATAAATAACCCCATCATTGATGAGTCCATTGGGCAAATGAACAGATGAATATATGCCAGCATCTGAAGCAGGAGTTACAGTGGGTAGAGCAGAGTGCAAATATAAAAGTCTCCTAAGTATCGCCTGTGACTTTAGTTCAGCAAAACACTAAGGCATGTGCTTAGCCTGAAACTGTAATGCCAGAAATAGTCACTTGTCCACTTAAAGCTAGTCATGTGGTTAAGTACTTTGTTGGATCGAGGCCAGCATGTACAGTATGATGCTACCAGATGAGTAATCAACAGCGTGGACTAGAGCCACATACATGTGGAGTGAAGGCATCACCCTCGTCCATGAGCTGAGCTCTGCAGGCAGTACTTGTGAAACAGGCTGTCACACCGATACCTAGAAGGGGACAGCATACTCACTGCCTAGGTTTGGCTTGGTGATGACACATGAACAAGCATGTAACCATCTGTGTCATTTACACATGTTGGTAACTACACTAGAGGCCCTGTGAGCAGGGTACACTGAGTAGTAAAAGCTGGATTGAAGAAACATACTGATATGCTCTGGAGACAGGATTCCTGCCTCTATACAAAAGATTGCCACCTTTCTTGTATGGGTGTAAGATGATGCTGTAAGTACCAGGGGGAAATTATTCTGTACACCTACCCAGTGTTGACATGCTGTTTGAAGTGCCTAAATTAGACCAAAGTGGTTAGGTCCTCTGGCCATTTTTGCTGTGTGGGTGTAATGTATGTGAGCATAGAATGAATGAGAAGCCGAGACAGAACAAAACCCAAGGATATATCTCAATACCTAAGCTTCAGGTCGTGGCCTGGAGAACAGCAAAAAGACAGTGCCATCTATGCACAGGGCTGCTTGGAAAGGCACCAGACCTGTGAGCAGAGAGACTGTGCTGCAATGTTCAGCGTCAGGAGTTTTGCTTGTTCTTTGCAAATGGACAAATTGCAGTAAAACTGTAAATCACAACAGCACTGGGTTTTCTTTTCCTTCCTGCCAAAAATAAGACTCAACACCTTGAGCACTGTTAAATGCTCAGGGCAGGGAAGGTTACTGCAACTTGAACACTTCATATTGGTTAGTGGGTTACCTTCAGACAGCTCTTTGAGACATACTTGGAGGTTGTCTGCCACAGAGAGGCCACATGTAGAGCTGTGCAGCACTGCTGGGTCTCCAGAGCCCCCTCCAGCTCTCCCTGGGGAGCTTTGCTGTGGGACAGGACGCAGGTGCCACTGGCGCAGCTGTGCTGTGCGAGTATCCATCCATCCATCCATCCGGCAGCACCCAACACTTGCAAAGCAGTGCGCCCATCTCTGGGCATCTTTTATTTCCCTTGTCTGAAGAGATGGATCCCACTCTGTAGTCATGGAAAGCAGTCAGATGAGAGGTTTTTTTAATGATGAATCTATGGTGATTTTTAAATTGCTTTACCAAAAACCAGATCAAGTGACAGAAAAACAGTCTTTTGCTAGCAAGAAAATGAGATGCATTCTACCCATTTAAACTCATATGAGATTAGACAAATGTGCATTCCATTAAAAGAGGTTTGCTTTGAGGAAAATACCTAGTGTTAGAGGAGAAAAAAAAAAAAACAAAACTTGGGGAAGTAACTTCTAGAATTACACAGTGTCACTTGAGTATTCTAGGTGAATCGGTGCCAAAAGCTAAATTTCATTCATTAGAAATCATATACTGTTCGATCTAAGTCTGTGAATGAGTTAGAATCTGACTTTTGTGTCTTCTGGGAATTCAGCATGAGATGTCAAAAACATTTATATTCTAAAATGAAACAAATAAAGACAAAGTTTGGATTGCTTAAGCATTGTATGTGAAAGGTTTCACAACATTTTATTTTGCTATTGATTTTTTAAGACTTAAAATATTTTGGTATGTTCTAAAAAAGATGTTCTGGAAAGTTTTTTTGAAAAAGAAAATTTTATCTTTCTCAACTGGTATAATTTAATTAAGAATGTTTCAGTACTTTCGAAATGTTTCATTTTGGAGCTTCTCACTTAAACAAAATGTTAAAATCAGCTTCTAAAATTTTTCCATATAGAAGGAACTACCTTCTCTTAGTTAACAATTTTCTCATTAAAGAATATGAAACATCCTCTGAAAGCTCACTTCGTGAAATATGGCTTTACTTCACAGAGCGCTGGAAAGCAGTTAGCTCTGGCAAGGGCAGTGTGAAGGTTTCAATGGCTCAGGAATTCATAATGATTAGACACTTAAGCTAAGATGCTTCCCAGAAGATATCTGGAGCATGGAGCTCTCAGAAATATTTAGCCATAAATATTACCAAGATTTTAATACTATGTGTGGTAAGCAAACTTAAGCTTAAGTGAAATTCAGAAAGACTGCCTTATGTGTCTAAAAGTGATCTTTACCGCCAAATACTATGTATTTGAGAAGAACTCTACCTTGGATTTAGTTGAGTGTGCTGGGATACGTCTTGCCCCACAAAACAAAGATCTACTGCATCAAGAGATTTGAAACTGGTCCGTTTTTTTGTTTGCACGTGTACATTTCTTTGGGTGGAAAAGTAATATATACAGCAAATGTGGAAAGAGAAAAACGTAAGTTTCCAGAACAAATCTTTCAGCTAAATTTGTTTTGGTGAGTGATAGCCAAAAGCACTATTATATATATATATATATATATATACACATGTATATATATATGTATATATATATATATATGTATATCAGAAGCCATATATATACATGCACATACATATATATGGCTTTCATACATAAAGTAGTCTTTGTTAGGAAATTTTCTGACTTAACCCTGATCTTAGGCAGATGTCTCTTATCTACACAGCACACAGTAATGGAATAATCTGATTAAAAGTGTTTCAGATACAGATAATATTAGCAACAAGCACTAAGCTATTCCAGTGCATGATTATCATCACACTACTTAATTATATTTTCTTTCTCTAGAAAAATGCAGCTATCTGAAAGTGTAATGAAGTGGTTGCTGTTTGTGTAGCTCTGAAGAAGGGAAGCTCATTGGTTCATTAGCAAAGCAAATGATTTGCCTTTGGCATTAGTTAACCCTAAGGGCCAAATTCCACTGTCAAGTACAGCAAAAGGAAAATAAGGATTAGAGCAGACTTGCAGTGCTGTGAATGGGAGCAAAATTTGGCCCTTACCCTTCAATGGGAAAGTAAATACTATATTCCTACTTTCCATCCATCATGTCAGATAGCTAGTTGGCTTGATTAGGTTACAGAGGCCACACTTACAAGTGTGTATATTTGGCTGAATTGAAAAATGCCATTAAAATGGGATTCCTGGAATTTAACAGGAAAACAAAATATTTCCTCCCCAAACTTACTATACTTACAGAAAAAATTTGGGTAAGTAAATGAGAAAGCTTTAAGGGACCTTCCTGTCTGTGTTTAAAATTAAAAGCATTTAAATATAATCAGGTTTTAAAATTTTCACCTGGATTTGTGACAAGTCTTTGGATATTTCTAGCTTTATTTTGGAATAACTTGTAAATCTTAAACTTTCTGAAACTACGCTTTTTAACATCCTCTTATGTAGCGTATACACCAAGCATAATGCTTATCCCAGATCTGGAAGACAGAATAGACCTTCCAGCACCAGATTCTTGCTGGGAGAAATATTTTTGACTTTGTAACGTGTTGATTTCTCAATTTAAACACTCCACACACAGCTTTGATTTTGACACAACTCAGGGACAGCAGAGAACTTGGCTGCTTTTCTGCCAGCTCATCTTCCTTGGTTGATAGCTGGAGACTATGGAATTTGGAGGATTCTTCACTTACAGCAGCCCACCATTTGCCTTCAAGCTACAGGGGAATCAGGCTTCCAGGTTTTTGATGGAAGACAATGGCCCAAAACAGACCTTGGCACTGGGCAGCTAAGTATTGGTTTTCACAGCAGCCTGAAGAAATGCAGAGGATTTCACCAGGCTGCATTTGGCTAAAAGCCACCTCATCCCAGATGGGTTGGTGGGAATGCCGGGTCTGCGAAAGGCTGTCTGTACCAAACCAAGAGGAGAACCATAGTTCTGTCTGGCTTTGTTTCTGCAATAGTAGGCTTATATTTCTGTAGAAGATCTCTGCAGGGGAAGCTAGTGTGGTAACATATAGCTGTGAACACTGGCAAGGAAAAGTTGGTTGTCAGTAGAAAGTGGAAAGGGACTGGAAAGGTGAAGCTGTGTGGTGGTGGAAAGAATACTGAGAGATTTTCAGTCCTTGGCTTCTAAGGTCAGGAAATTACCTCTATGTCATCTGGGCAGCATAATGCTGGCCACAGGTCAGTGGTGAGTCATGAAAAACTAACCCTGATGTTTAAAATTTTCTACCAAGCTCTCCCTCTTGAATTAGGCTTCACCTCTGTATAACCTTGTTATCCCCATGTGCCAGGTATCCTCACAGTTCCCATGTACATTTTCCCTTCCTTCCCTCATGTCCATGCACACACAGCAGGAAGGCAGAGATGTGTCATCCAGTGTGATTTTTAAAGGTATACAGGGAAGGATTCCAACATTATTAAGCTTTCTCATATTAAACAGTCTAGTTTACTGTTAATATGTTGCAGTTTTTTCTTGAACTCACAATCCTTTTGTATGTTGTGTTTGAATCCCTTTACTGCCAGTGCAGTAAAACTTCAACTACATCTAAAAGCATTCCTGATAAATAATGTAGAACTCATTATTTTCCATTAAAAAGGTCTCTGTTTGTAAAAGTCTCCCCTTGTTTAATGGATTTTTTTCTTGCATTCAGCACTTCCATCATTTGTAACTGGATCTAGTGCAAAACCTTGTAGAATAAATTTTGATCCCACTGTATAAACTGAGAGTAATTTAAGTGACATTAAAAGAGCTACTCCAGATTTGCACAAGTATAACCATGAAAAGGGTCTACTGAAAAATCAGACAGATTTGAATTTGTAAAATAATGCATCACATGTGCTACAAAGCTGTGAACAGCAAATACAGGTGCACTTTACAATGCATCTAAAGATAGTGTTTCCCAAGGGCATGTCAGTGAGTTATCAATCACTTGATCAAGGGACTAAAGCCAGTCCAGATACTGAGATGCATTTGGACTGTGAGACTACTTCACAAGCCCTTTCCTAGAGGCTTCCAGCTACTTTTGCAAGAGAATGGATGTTTAGGAGCTGTGAGCCTTGTTGCCTTGCAGCATTCACAAAAACGAGTGGAGTCCTGGGTGCCCAGCAGCAGTTCAAGGGGGCCAGGTGCCAAGGGACAGGACCCCAGGAGATGGTACATCATGTGGAGAGCTGCCTAAACTACCAAGCTGGAAAGGCAGAGGAGGGAGAACATCAGCCTTCCCACCAGGCAGACTCACCAGCAGCACATCTGTGATCGTCTCTCCATGTCTTGATATCTGAGCTAGGTTGAGCTTTTCTTCCTCATGGAATTTGGCAGACATTGCATGCTTTCCCCTGTCTTACCTTTCTCTCCCCCTCCAGGGCCAGGAACCTGAATAACTGAAAAGCAAAAAATTCAGGTGTAGAGACCATTATCAAATGGATGTGGAGCACAGAGAAGTATCTCAGGCTCTCCAGGCTGCGGGGAGCACCCTGGGCTGCTGCCTGTGAGGAGGACCTCTCCCCACAGTGCTTACCTGAGGACAAGGCAGAGAACCATGGACTGATCAGCTCACCCAGCGCAGGTGAGACCTCACAGAGGTTCAGAAAGGATATATTTAAACTCAGAATGAATGTGTATGGGGGCAGGGGAGGCTGAGAAACAGTGAGTAAAGTAATTGGCAATGAAAGATTGTATCCTAATAAGTAAGTCCACTCATCAGACAAGATTTGATACTTCTTCACTTCTGTCAGTTTAACTTAATGATTTTCCTAATATAACATTTTTGTAGGCAATGTAAGAGACACATCTGTAGTGACAGATAGCTAGATAATAAAGGAAAGTGCAGAAAACTGATGAAGTCTCTTTTAATAATAGCCTGTTCCCTGCCTCTATTAATGACTCTACAGAGAAGTCCCAGGAATAAGGAGTCTGGCTGAGTGGGACAATACCTTTCATCAGGATTTGTAACCAATTCAAAAGGAAGAAATTGACAAACAGATTTTTACAGTCCGAACTTGTAGAGGAAAGACTTCTAGCTGTTTTCCATCATTAAGCAATACATAGTGATCTTTTCTGGTACTTTTAAAATTAATGTTTCTAAGCTTTTCCTTTGCAATGTATGGACTGTATAAAATTCCATGGAAAAAAGATGCACGTGGAGTTCCTTGTGGAGTCACATAATTTTGGGACCTTGGACTTTAAGTAACGGCAGAAACAGCAGGAATGCTTGACAGACCATCTACAGCCGGCTACAGTATGGTGAGGTCACCTTTGATGATGCTAGGATTGTAGCATTGTCACATTTGCAGTATGTGGCAGTTATTGCATCTGTGAGCCAAAAGAAAAGAATGTCTCAAGAAAGTTCTGTGCTATAAATGAAAGACTCTTAAAATGTACGAATAGATGATAACTGAGTGGTAACAGGACACTACTGCACTTTAAGTGAGCTCAGGTGGGTTTTGTGCAGGAAGGATTAGGAATTGACTAATTTCAGATGAAGCTGTTGAGATGAAGAGAGATTTCACAACAAACACAAATATTCAAAGAATGCCAGAAACTTTATTTTTTTTTTTTCTCCCCAGAAAGGAATTACAAATTAAAATTGAAAAGCGTGGGGGTTTTTCCTCTTTCAGTTGTAAATGTTTGGCTTCTCTTTGCCTTTCTTTTGCAAACAACAGTCTGTTGCTAGATTATAAACCATCCCATTCCTTAGCTCCTTGGAGACTGAAAGGAGTGATGTGTGGATCAGCGCATTCCAGTTTCATTCTGGTATTGAAAAATAGACTGGTTGGTTTGCCAGTGGCCATAAGTAGCCACACAGAAGCTGTAATGCAGCCAATCAGTGCATATGCGAATCTCATCCTCTTGGTCTGCACAAGAACCACTAATGTTGCCTCTTTTTGAGAGCATGTGTGGCAAGAAACAAGCATGCTTAAGATATTACTGGCCATGTGAGATATCCGTGTTATTTCCAGTAAAAGCATCCCCCACCTATGCAACGCTCTTTTTCCTTAGTTCACTACAGAGGGATATTTATGGCTGCCTGACATTATTGCTGGCTTTCTCTCTCAACATCTATCTACAAGGGGTAAATAAATCCTAGGTCTTGTCTCAAAGGATGGGATATCTGCTCATTATTTTACAGTGATTGCAAATCTTCTTTTAAAAGTCTTTTTAAGCACATAGTCTCCAGCTTTGGCTAGCTTAAGGCCATGAGCCCAGTGCACATTTGGCTAATGTGAATCTCTATGGCTCTTCTGTGCAAGCCATTTCCTTATGTGTATTGAGCAACAGAGACACTTGAGATGAGTCAGTGATTGCATTAGCAAACAGTATATTTTCAAGCTCCTATGGAGGCTAAGAAGACTCTGAAAGACTGAGAGAAAACCAGTTCCAAATAAGCATCACCCAAGTCATTAACTGAGCTAGCAAATGATTGGGTCTGTGTTCTTTCCTTTCACTTGCTGGGTCTGTGGCAGCATGTAAGACTGATGTAAAGGATGAACTGAGGTCCCATGGAAGCTTGAAGGATCACCTTGAGTTACAGGTTCTAGGCTAGGCAAGAGCTCCAGCAACGTCTGTGCTGGTGCCTGATAATGGACATTATGTGTAGATGTGGCACTTAGGGCCATGGTTTAGTGGTGGACTTGGCAGTGTTAGGTTTACAGTTGGGCTCAATGACCTTAAAGGTCTTTTCCAATCTAAAAAATTATATGATTCTCTGATAACAGGTACAAGATTTTCATGGCAATCATGTGGAGAGCAAGATTTAACAGAAGGTAAGATTGAGATAATCAGTTGCCCTCCACCCTTTACCAAGCCCAGAGCTCAGTAGAGAAGGCAGGGAGCAACTGGGAATAAGGAATCACAGTTCAAACCCATGTGTGCAGCAGCACTTGTAAGGGGGCCTGCAATCTGCAGTGAGTGCTGTTGATGGGTCTTTGAAGCACTGTATTTAAGCCCTTGGGTGCTACTAAAATCGCCTCATGTCCCTTGCACACAGCTCTTATTCAGGCTGTGCAGAAGCACTGTTTCATGGAGACATCTCTGCCAGATGTCTCCATCCTCCCTGATCTGCAGCCAGAGCAGTTTCTGATGCTGCTCCTTAAACTATTTCCATCAAATTGAGCTCATGCTATTACTGTCTTATGTGATTTGATAACCAATCCTTGCTAACTGAGTTCGTTCTGACAGCAATGAGATGGAGAGGGCTCTGCCAAAGAGCTTTGCTGGCACATGGCATGAGCAAGCCTGTGTGCTGGCACACTGTGAGGTGGTGATGAGCAGAAGGCTCTTCTGTGGCCCAGCTGCCTGCAGCATGCAATATCTGCAGGGAGCATAGCTGTCTGTATGGCACGCAGCTGTCCACATGGCACACAGCTGTCTTCAGGATGCACGCTTGTCAACAGACTGTCCCACTGCTCACATGGCACAGAGCTGGTTGCATGGCACACAGCTCTGTCTTGGGCACACATCTCTCAAGGTGCACATCTGTCTCAGGGTGCACAGCTGTCTGCAGCTGCAGAATTGCAGTAGCATTGTTCTTCCCTAAGTGGAGTCCCCTTAATGCAATTTAATTGACCCTATCCAAATTCACGCCTTTCCTTTGTTCAGGTTGACTTCAGTGGGTTCCTAGTAGCTGCCAGGTACACCACTTTTACAGGCCTCAAATCAGGTAAGGTGCAGGGGATAACCTTGCTGAGGGCTGCCAGAGATTACAGTTGATGTCACATCAGGCACGACCCTGCCTGTAGGTGCAGACTGTCAAAATCCTGACAGCATCCACAATTACTCTTTCCATGATACCATGCAGGTCAAAAACTTGGAAGGATAGACCCTGAGAATGGCATGTAACAAACTAATGCGACATCTGTCAGAAAGGTTTTAGGTGAAGTTTGTCTTGCTTGGGGCAGGAGAAAAGATTAGATGATGTCTCAAGGTCTTTTTCAACACCCTGAGAGAGTGCTGAAATTCCTCATGGGAAGTACAGCATGTTACTGTTATACATGATAATGAAGAAAATATTTAATAGTACTGAATAATTAATAATACCACTGCTAGTTGGCTCAGCAATTCACTGGAGATGGGAGAGATGCCAAAAACATTTCTACCCTACCTTCTTACACACCTTCCCTGCATGTGCAGCAGTAATTTGCAGCATGATGGAGACTGCCTGGCCAGGGCATGTATAGCAGCCTTCACAGGGTCTGGCTTCAGTTTTCTCAAGCCCAAAGCATCCCAGGAGGGATAGTCATCTAATGAAGAAAGCAGCTGCATTCTTCACGCAGAATAGTGGTGATCCTGTGGCACACTGCATCTTCTGTAGTCTGATTAATTTCAGACCTCTGCTCTCTGTGTAATGAACTGTGCTTTCTGGACTGCCAGTTGGATTTCCAGCTCCATAGCTGGCAGCTCTCCCTCCATAGTGCAGCAGGGCAGCGCTAGCAGGTGGAAAACATCAGAAAGCCTGGCAGAGGGCAGAGATACAGAGCAGGTAGAGAGCAAGGCCATAGAGCAGGGGAGGGAGGGTGGAATGGGCACAGAGGGTCCAAGCTAATGGGGGAAAAGGATCTCAGGAGATGGGGAAGCAGGTTGGGATGCTGCTCTGTATTCCAGCTGGGGATACACCAGGTTGGGACCAAAGGTTATTGACAGGACTTAACCCCTTCCTTTTGCCAAATCTGATCGCAGAGGAGCTAGGAAACACTGCCAGTCTGCAGTCCCATTGCAGGCAGACCCCCAAGGCTGCCTGAGCCCTCCTGCCCTGCCCTGGGCATTCAAATCCATGTGACAGGCCATTGTGGCCCCCCATGAACCAAGTCCCCACCATGTGGTGCAGTGCGGAGCTGCAAGAGGGGTCACCCCCACAGACGGACTACGACTGGGCATGTGGTGTCAGGGGCTGGTCTGCAATGGAAATCACGGAATCAGGAACCTGGTGAAGGTAGGGGTGCAGGAGAGGAGTGTTATTCTGGGACCTTAAGCATCCAAGTTATATACAAGCCATGCTGGGCATGTCCCCACTTCAGCCCTCAAGTCCACAGCAAGGACACCTTGTTTAGCATATTCCTGTAAAACATGTTGCATTTAAACTGCATAGTTTATAATTTTTAGTCCAGAAGGCCAACCGTACCCTGAACTGCATCACAAGAAGCACGGCCAGTAGGTTGAGGGAGGTGATTGTCCCCCTCTACACTGTGCTGGTGAGACCTCAGCTGAAGTACTGTGTCCAGCTGTGGATACCTCACCACAAGAAGGACATGGACCTGTTGGAGTGGGCCCAGAGGAGGGTCACCAAAATGATCAGATGGCTGGAACACCTTTTCTATGAAGAAGCTAAGAGTAGTGAGGTTGTTAAACATGGAGTAGAGAAGGCTCTGGGGAGACCTTATTGTGGTCTTTCAGTACTTAAAAGGGACTTATAAGAAAGATGGGGACAGTCTTTTAAGCAGGGCCTGTTGCAACAGTAAAAGGGGCAATGGTTTTAAACTAAAGGAGGGTAGATTTAGACTAGGTCTAAGGAAGAAATTTTTTACAATGAGGGTGGTGAAACACTGAAAGAGGTTGCCTAGAGAGGTGGTAGGTGCCCCATCCCTGGAAACATTCAAGGTCGGGTTGGATGGGACTCTGAGCAACTTGATGTAGTTAAAGATATCCCTGTTACTGCACAGGGGTTGGACTAGATGATATTTAAAGTTCCATTCCAACCGAAATCATTGTATGATTCCATAACACGAGTGGTACAAATAGCTGTTCCTTCTTCCGGGTAAGTTTGGTATAAATGGTACAAATAACTGGGCTTCTCCTGGGTAAGTTTGCATGCTGAAGAGGCAGATTAGCATCAGGGGGGTGCGAGGGAGATGGGGAGAGCACCCAGTAGGGTAATGTGGCAACTGCCCTTTCAGCAGCCAGCCTGTTCAGATTTGCTGGATGCAGTGTGGAACTACACTTGAAAGTGTGTCATGCATTCTGACCACTACCAAACAGGCAGCTCTTTCCACAGACTGCATAATTAATCCAGGATTTCTTTAGAAGGAGTGACACAGCCTTATAGCCCATTATTGTGTATGGTGAATTAGAGTTGTTTTCCACTAACATTAGTTTGTACTTACTAGCATTAAATTTGCAAATGAAACTAATCTTGTTCAGCTCAGTAACTTGGGATCCTCCTACACCTTCTCTCAAGTTTGTGAGTATCCCTGTATCCTCAGTAAACTTTGTCACCTTTCTTCTTGCGTCTTCCCAAATCATTTCCAGATTTATCATGAAGAGTTAATGATTGTGATGCTTCAAAGACCCCTCACCAAACAGGCCATTATGGTCTGAACACTGTTCCAGGATCGGTACATATAGACTCCTTTTGCAAGATTAGAGTCTGTACTAGTAAAAGAGCTAACAGGAAAAGAAAAAAAAAATAAAAGAAGAAATACAGCTCTATAATTAGAAATGTTAATGAATATATAGTGGAAATATTGCAGATTGTTGATGTATTAATGTGGTTAGTCTCATTCAGACAAATTTGCAGAAGATGAATGGTAGTTCCTTCTAATAATTTCTTTTCCTTTTACCTTTCTCTTAATGAGTGTGACTTTTAAGAACATGAAAAAAAGGTATCATTTGCTACATCTAAGAAAAGAAAAAAATGGGAAAAAACTTGGCATAACTAAACTCAAAATGTTTGGGTTTATAGTAAAGTTCTGTAAGCTCTCTTTCAGAGAAGTGACATGTAAACTGTTCTTTTTCTGGAAGAAGTCTGTGGCTCAGTAGTGATCTGCAGGACATCAGAAAAGCCCTGCAAGAATAATTAGAAATCTAACAGAAAGTGGCATTTATTTATAGGGTCATGTATTTGTATTGTAAAATTATTTCTATCATGAATAAATATTCAAAGAGAAGCATGCTTTTAAAACTGTGAATGATAACTCCTGTGGCAGCACTGCACAAGATGGCCCCAGGATTGTTTTCTGGGTTAGGTGGTTTTTGATTGGAAAAAATTGAAAAACACCATTATAAAATGTAACAGACAATCGGATCCTGTCAGCAGGGTTGGGAGGATCTGGCTATCCCAGAGCTCTGCAGGACTGACTGAAGAGCCCCACTGTGTGCTGTACTCCATCTGTTGAGGTTAAGGTTCAATGAACCAGACCTACAACAGACACTCTCTGTTAACCCCTCTTCCCCCTCCTCCCCCCACAAACAAAGGAAGAGAAAGAGGATAAGGGAGAGAGACTTATGGCCCCCTCCCCTCCCAAACAGGAGAGGTAGGGAATGAGAGAGAGGCTTCTGGATTAGAAAAGAAAACTAAAACGGCTTTAATGAAGATAATAATAATAATAAAATGGGATATATACAAATATATACAAAAGCAGTATCAAACCCAACCTCCCCCAATGGCAATTATGTCACCATCACCACTGAGGCTGTAGAAGGCACTGGCAAAGTCCCAGACCAGGCTCAGCAGCAAACAGTAATCGGGTTCAGGAGCTGGGTTCAGGAACACAGAAATCGGGATCAAAGGCACAAGAAGGTCCAAGAAGGGAAGGCCAAAGGGAAGGGTCCAAGAAGGCAATAAGGCCCCCTAAGG
This sequence comes from Coracias cyanogaster, assembly GCA_033124195.1. Taxonomy (NCBI): domain Eukaryota; kingdom Metazoa; phylum Chordata; class Aves; order Coraciiformes; family Coraciidae; genus Coracias; species Coracias cyanogaster. Next base: position 2,789 of record JAVSBS010028321.1, on the reverse strand, counting down.
GAAATAAAGGCCAGTGGAAGGATCCCGAAGGCAGACAGGAAGCGAAGGTTAGTGAAGGGCTAATGGAAAGGGTTGAGACCCTTGTGATCCCTCAGCTTTATACTGAATATGCCATATATGGGATGGAATACCTTGTTGGTCAGTTTAGGGTCACCTGTCCAGGCCACTTCTCCCCACAGGTGCAGCCTTTCTCTTGCTGCCCCCCCTGATGTGGTACACAAGATTTAGCAGTGACCTTGGTCTGCACACACCAATCCTTGGTAGTAACTCCAAACATCAAGCATTATCGCTGCTAGAAGCAGACACTGTCTGAAAAAAACCTGCTGTTAGCTTCAGAAAGTGCAGTTAGTTAGAAGAGTCTCAGATGAAAAGTAAAATCACTGAACAGAATTGGTTTGGTTCTAACTCAAACCAGGACACCATCATAATAGGTCAGCCTCTGGAATTACATGGGTAGAACTCTCATGATCTGTCCACAGTCACTTCTGCAAGACCTCCCCAGAAAGGTCGCATTGATGGAAGTGGAAGCTTGGGAAATATCTCCACTAATTCTAGGCAGGGTAACTTTTCTCTGTTAATGAAATTGCTAAGTAAACAGGCTTTCTGCTAGATCAGGGAAGTGTAGTTTGTCCCAGAACATCCCAGGCTTAGATTTAATGTATTTAATCCAGTGTCTACTTCATTTACATATTATAGCAACTAACTTAGATCCAGGTGAAATTCAAAACTGTGGGTCAGTATTATTCTGTTCCTCAAGGTTTCTCTGGCAATCACATGACATTTAGTAAAGCAGCTAGAAGTAAAATAATCCCTTTATAATCCCAGAATAGTTCCAGCAGCCCCATAACATTGGAATGCAGATCCATTCCAAGGAATATTTCCTTTGCAGTAGGCAAGGCACTGGTATCTAATGGGCAGAGGAGAAGTGATGAAAAGGATTTGGCATTTGATGTAAAGGCTTAGGAGGTGTTCAGCTCTTCTGTCGCCTCTTTTTTGATGACAGAGGGGTAAAAGCTGCCAAGAAAAGATCTTTTTGTCAAAGTGATGGTTTCCAGCCCTCCTCACAGGTGGCAACACTAATGCTTCCAGGTTTGGCCTTACTGCCCCTAGTACAGGGTGTGACTTGAAAGCGAGTACTTGTTCTCATAAAAGGTTGGAGGAGTTTTCCAGGTGTCACCTCCTGGGTGACTTTCAGCCACTGCCCAGCACTGGTGGAGCAGAGATGTAGTTCTCAAGGAGCTGTGCTGTCATGGGCTAGAAGAACAAACTTCACTTCAAAAAGGTCAGGTTGACCAAATCCTACCTTACTCCCTCACATGACACTGCTGGGGAACACTTAAAGAGCTACCTTGCACTCCTCAATGTTAGATAAGAAGGAAGCAGAAAGATCTTTTCCTTCTGTATCCAACCTGAACAAGTGCACAACCACCAGATAAAGCCAGCTTTCAGTGACCTGTTATCATTCCTGCCAGAGACTATTAGGAGTATTCAGAGCTGCATTAGGGCACACAAACCTTAATGAGAGACATGTGAAAGCACTGAACCTGTATCCTATGGGAAATGTGGATGTTTTAGCATCTCCTTTAATCTTGAGACAAAAAACAAAAGGAGGAAAAGAACTAAGAGGAAGGAAAAGTCACAAGAACTAACATTTTTGTGGAATGGGAAGTCCCCAGAGATGTAATCTGAACCCTCAAAAATGTTAATTTTCTAGGGATAGGGAAGTGCTGATGGCTTTGATGTAACAAAACCTCTAGTAGGAGCAACATTTGGTGTTTCAAATGGTTAATGTGAGAATGTGGTAGGAATAGAGTGCTGGTGGGGCCAGAAGAGTCATCCACTCCCCTACTATCACAGGCATGTGCACTATAACCCCAGTATTTACTTGAACACATTAAACTCAGTCTAAAAGTAGACAGACTTCTTTTCCAATTTTGCTACATTTGGAATGCCTGATCCTGAATGCCACTGCTTCTCATTTCTAGTGAAAATATAATTATGCTTATTAGCTCTTGTACCAGTATTGCTCTTTGGCTCTTCCTTCTATGCAGTTTCTGCTCACTTTCACCTAGTACCTTTGGAAGGTGTAACCACACTGCCTCTTCACCTGTTTTGCTAAGCTATGCGTAACAGGCAGGCTACTTTAGTTCCATTGCACAGGACAGACAATCCAATTTCCTGAGAATCCTTGTAGCTCCTATCTGTACCAGATTATAGATGACCAGACTTGTGCAAAGTCTGGTTAGGCCTCTGCTTTCTGGCATGAATATTCCCCTCTTCGCATGGAAATACCTTTCCTCATATAGCTTCAGAAAACTTCTGCTTTCTGTCTTGTAGTGGTGACTCTGAGACATCCTGTATCTAAGAACTGCAGAGCTTTTTTGGTTCATGGTGATAGACTGTCTGCTAAAGGTACAATTCTTGAGTGTAATCTCTATGTGTACAAATTTGTATGAAGCATTTTTGTCTCATTTCTCTTGTTCCAGTTCCTGAGATCATTTGATTCTTCCTGTATGTGCTACAATTATATGACAACTGGCATTCTCCCATGCATACATTCAATTAAATCTGTTTCCTAAGGAGTTTTGGATGTTTTCTTATGGTTTTATTACATTAGCTTTCATAATTATTTGCTTAAAATTTTTTTCAGCTCTTTTTTGACAGTATCCTGTCACTGTTCTGGATTAGTCTTTTTGGACTGGGACCTGGCCCCTGTTGTGCTGGTTCAACCATCATCATTTTATGCTGCCATCAGCTGCCTGATCACACAGGCCAACACTGAACTCAGC
>JAVSBS010028320.1:0-28170 GCA_033124195.1 Coracias cyanogaster | reverse complement strand
TTTTGGGAGTCCTGGGCATTAGCTCATGGCTCTGCTGCATGGGAGAGCAGCTCTTTGGCTTCTGGTAGTTAAGCAACCCAAAATCCAAGATGGCATCTCTACTTGATTCTTCAGCATGCCATGGTAGACACACTTTGAAGTATTCATAGTCTGGAACAAGTGTCCACACATTAACTGATGTGGGATATGTGTAATCACACCTGGACAAGCCCTATAAATGAGCATACCCCTGAAAATCAGCACCCAATTGCATACTAAGCAGAAGCCATTCTGGGAGCCTCAGTGCATCTGAGTCCAGCTTTCCAGAGGTGGGAGCTCATAACCAGGATCTGATCTGGAAAGCCCCAGAGGCCATGATTTTGCAGGAGTTTCAATGCCAGGGCAAATACCACATGTGATACCCATCCAAACGGCCTTACTGTGCTACAGAGACAACTCGGAATCCTGGGGGACATTAACTGGTGGACACAATGAATGCCTCCTCCAGCAAGGAGCTGAGGATATTTTGGTAAGCCTTGTCAGAGGCAATGGCACAGGGGTAAATTGTTAACATTGTTTCAGTACATCCTGCTTTCATTGAGTGAGAGCAGGAAAACCAAACCCATGAGCAAAACCCAGAACCTGTGAAGTCACCTGAATGCTTCATTTTGAGAGGAATCTGGTTGAGAACGGGGAAGAGGGGTTGCATAGTGTCCTGGATGCAAATAATACTGAGGAAAAAACAATTAGACCATAAAAAAAAAAATCTCCCTCTGTTTCCAATCTGGCTCAGCACACTGAGCACTGTCTGGGCAGAGAAAGCAAGAGAACTGCTCAGCAAAAAGTTCCACATAGGTTGTTCTTGATGCCAGGAACTAATTCAGGAATTATTGCAGGGGGCAGCAGCCGGGCAGGCTGTGCACTGTTACGTACTGGGCCAGCACAAGACAGAGCTGTCCGGGTATGATCTGACCAGATGGTCTGATTAAATCCTAAGTGGCTCGTGGGGTAACCACCAAGCGGGTCAAGGCAAAAATTACTGCAAGGAATGGATTTGGCTTTGTGCAGAGGGGTGGAGGCTGAAAACTGCACTTCTCCAGTGAAAATACCGGCTGTCAACAGCATCGCGTCAGAAACGGGTGGGGAGGCGGGGGGGCTGCTCCTGCCCGCCGTAGGACACCGAAGCCCCCGGAGGAGCCCCGGCTTCTCCCAGGAGCTGAGGCCAGCCCGCCAGCCCCTGACTGCGGGGGGCCCCGCGGGACCAACAGCGAATCTGAAGACAGACGGGCAGACACCCGGTCCTCCCCTACGGCTGTAAGGCAAAGGATTTAAGGAAGGGGCTGAAGCGGGGCCGCCGTTCAAGACCTGCCGTCCAGCCATCACTGGAGGGCCCTTCGGCACCGTGGGGCGCCCGGCGCGGCGGCTGCGGAGAGGGCGGTGCGGCCGCCTCCGCCCCCGCCCCTGCCCCTGTCCGCCCGGCGCGGTCCCGCCTCCCGCCCGCAGGGGCCGGCGCGGCGGCGGGGATGGCGGCGGCGCGGGGCCGGGTGCTGTGCCTCTTCGACGTGGACGGGACGCTGACGCCGGCCCGGCAGGTAGCGGGGCGCGGGGGCGCCGGGTCTCGGGAGGGGGCGGCGGGGGGAGCGAGGCGGAGCTTGGCCCGCCGGGCGCGGCCTCACCCGCTGCCTCCCCGCCAGAAAATCGAGCCGGAGGTGGACGCGTTCCTGCGGGAGCTGCGGGAGAGGGTGCTCATCGGCGTGGTGGGAGGATCCGACTATGCCAAGATCGCCGAGCAGCTGGGGGACGGGGACGAAGGTGAGAGAGACGCGGCCGACGAGGCCTCCCGGGGGTCGCCTGTGCCCCGCACCCGCCCCGGGGCGGCCCGGCCGTGCCCGGCGTGTGCCCCGCTCCCGCCCCGGAGCTGTTCAAACGCGGACGCAGGGGAGAGGAGGCAGTGGGAGGGCGAGGGGCAGAGCCCGCTCCCTGCGCCCCGCTTCCTTCTCTGGCACGGATGCCGGGCGCGGCCGAGCGCCGGGCTCCCCTCCGGCCTCGCTAGCGGAGGGAGGCCGAGCAGCTCCCGGCTGAGGCTGGTCGCTGCGTCGGCAGCGCCGCGTGTCCCAGTTCCAGGAGGGTCTGGAGTTAGGTAACCGGTGACTGCGTCGCCCCGGCACCCTGGCAGCGGGGAGGGGAGGAGAGAGAGCAGAGTCACACTCGTGTGGTTGAAAGCATGACATTTTGGAACCCTTATCTTCGTCCTGCCACTGATTCAGCCCGTGACCTCCGTCAGGTCATTTCCCCCTGGGTGCGTCAGCTCCCCACCTGTGAGCAGGAGATAATCTCCTCGCCCGCTTTGTGGAGAGCAGTGAGCCGGGGAGATGTGGAAAGCACAGTCCTATGGAACCGGGAAGGGAGGATGGCGTGCTCGGGCCTGAGCCCAGTCCTTCTGGCCCCTTTTCCCAGGCACTACTCACATTCCTCTTTTGTTTCCTCCCCCCTCAGTCATCAATAAGTTTGACTACGTCTTTGCAGAGAACGGCACAGTGCAATACAAGAATGGGCAGCTGGTCTCCAAGCAGGTAGGTGCAGCTCCCCGTGCAGCCACGGCTCTCCTGCATCCCCACGCAGCTCCTGTGCCCTGCACGTGGTGGGGAGCAGCACCAGGCCATGGGCAGAGGAGCAGCCTCTTCTCCCAAAATGCCAGATCTGAATGTCCCACTCCTGCAGGTCATGTTCTCGAGTGGGCTTTGTGGGAAGCCAAGCATCTTCCTCACTCCCTCTTCTCCTCCCACAGGCCATTCAAGACCACTTGGGAGAAGAGCTGCTGCAGGAGCTAATCAACTTCTGTCTCAACTACATGGCGCTGCTGAAGCTTCCCAAGAAACGGTAATGGCCCAAGCCCATGCAAATGGCAGTCACAGCACTGATTTCTAGGGAGCTCTAGGCTTCAGAGCTCTCCTAAGAACAGCTGAGCTACGGAGCTTGTCTTGCTCTTGGTTTTGTCTTAGCATCTCAAAGCCCTGTGCAGGATGATTGTCCCACTGAGCTGGGCACTGTGGGCAAATAATGGAGGGGTGTCTGCATCTGTTCATGAGAGTCTGCACTGTTCTTTAGCATAATGCCTTGCTCTTTTGCCTTTGGACTTTCTTCCCTCAGAAGCAGGGTACAGCCACTGCATGCATCTTGTTTAGGACAACAGTACCAGCTCGTTACTGGTCAGGGCATCAGGCATCATTGGTCATATGAGTTTCCAAACGGATGAACAATGGCTCTTAAGATGGGAGGTCCAGCGCCTGAGCACACAGCTTCACGCTGTTTCTAACCCTGTGTCGCTTGGTGCCACTGGTAATAGGGCTGGCCCTGCTCTGCCCTGGACCATGTGTTCCTGTCTGCTTCTCCCCCTGAGATCCAGCAGCCACAGGGTGAGTTGCGTTGGTAGGCCTCCTCTGAAGGGAGACTAGGCCACTGCCAGGAAAGAATCGCCTCGCTCTGTTACCACAGAGAGGAGAGAGAGGGAACAGAAGGTGGCATGAAGGTGGAAAGGGAGAGCAGGAAGACCTCTTTCAGAGGCAGCCTGTAGTTAAACCAGTCTGGGTGCAATGTCAAACACCCCCTCAGACCACGGTTTCACAAACACTTGAAGCTGGCGTGAGCCAGCAGTGCTGTTGACAGCAGCGACTCTGCCCTCCCCTTGCCTGGGCTGGTTTGTTCCTGCGCTCCCCTTGTGTTTGTATGGTGAACCCGAGCAGGTGAGCTGTCTGGTGGAAATTAAGCTGGTAAAAATTGCTAAACTATGATCCGGATCAGTTGCCTGATATGAGTCGCCATGTGGCAGTAAGAGGACCAGGGAGAGGGGCCAGGGTGACTCCTTGTGGCAGGACTGCCTGCTGAACATGCTCCCAAAAGCGTGGGCTGGGACCCGGAACCCTCAAGGCTGGTTGGCTGCCTTGTTGCTGTCTGGTTGCCCAACAGCAGCGGGTGAAGTTTCAGCTCCCAAGTGCCTCTGTGGATTTAGGCTTATGGGATTTCTAGCAAAGCAAGGACTTTAACCCGCATGTCCTGAGTCTTGGCCTGGGGCACGAGCCACCAAACCACTGGTGCTGCAGAGGTGCCCTGGGCTGCAGGCCTGGCTGTATGTGTGTCCATTCCCCATGATGTTCTTCACTGTGTTACGAGACAGGAGGTGGAAAGTTTTTTTTTTCCCCCAGATCAGAGTGGTAAGCGCTTTATCACAGAGAAACTGCAGGCACGGCTGGGAGGGACATCAGAAGGTTAATGAGCTCAGGGCTCCTCACCCAGACAGGAAAGAGGATCTCCCTGCTCCAGCGAGGTTTCCACCAGAGTTTCAATCTGTTTTCAGATTGGCAGTACTGCCATCCCCTGTTGTTTCTGTCCCAGTGCTGGTACCTGCCTGACCTCTCTGTGAGCTATTCCAAGGTGATAGACAGAACTGGCTGGGGTTATTGCAAAAAGAAGGGAGCAGTTTTCTCTGGCTTGGTACTTTGAACCAGCTCACTGAAGAAGTAGCAGTGTGATGATCTCAGTGCAAGGTGAGAGTAGCAAGCAGGAACTGGCTCCTGTCCATGAAAGCTTTGGTAAGAGTTGCAAAGGTGCAGGGGTCAAAGAGGAGATAAAAAAGGCCCTGCAGGTCACACCTAATTTGCGTCCAACAAGGAGGTCCTGATTGCTCATCAGTCTGCTGCTGGACATCAGCAGTGAGTCACACTAATCCAGCAGTTCCATCTCGATGACCCAATGTATCATCACTTCACTCAACCTACCACAGAGGACATTTCTTAAAAGCTTCCAGGGGTGGAGATGCCACAGTCTCGTCAGGGAGTTGGTCTAGTCCAGGCAGTAGCTGTCCTTGCACTTAGTACATCAGAAAATGTTTCCTGTCATCTCACCTAAGCTCGTTGCTTCCAGCCTGTCCCCAGGGCACACAGGAACTGTTTATCCCTCTTCTCTTACAATCTCTTTTTATAAAACTATGACCCCCTTGGAGACCTTAAGCAGAGTAATTGGTGCCTGGTCTCTGTGTGGCATGGAGCACCCGTGAGTGGGCATGGCTTCTCTCCTCCTGTATGTCCCTGCAGAGACTGCATGCCTCACTGAGCAGCCATTCCCGTGGAAAGGTCTGTTTTTCTCACCCTGCCCCAGTAACCTTGTGCCCTTGCCCACCTACAGAGGAACCTTCATTGAGTTTCGCAATGGGATGCTGAACATCTCCCCCATCGGACGGAGCTGCACTCCAGAGGAGCGGATCGAGTTCTCCGAGCTGGACAAGGTACACAGGGCAGACTCGGGCTTGCCCTCCCCTTTGCTGGTTTTGCAACACCACAGATCTCAGGTCTTACTTGCTTCCCCCCTTCCCAAGGAGAAAGGAGCCCAGCTCCAAGCTGTGCACCAGGCCAACACATGCAGCAATGGAGACAGGACTAGGGGTCAGAAAACCCAAGAAGGGACACAGATGAATGGGAAAATTTTACTGAATTGGGGACCACGGATGCAATGGGGTGCCCAGCAGGATTCCATGTGGGAAAACCCCCGGAAATAAGGCACTTATTTAACAGGGTGTCTCCTCATTTACAGTAAACCAAAGACATAATTGCACTGAAAACCTCAGAGGCCTAAACTTCTCAGGTTACACCATCCCTCCAGGCTGGCCCAGCAGTTGTCTTCTCTCTCCCACTCCCCCAGCCCCAACAGAGCTGGAGCTAATGGGCATTCCAGACTGGGAGGGCCTCAGCAGATCTGCTGGGCATCTCTGGAGCGATTGGCCTGTGCCTTAGGCAGTTTCTGACTGCAAGGGCGGGAGAGTGGAGGAGAGTCTTGGGGTCGAGAGACATTTCAAGGCTTTGCAAGACTTTTTAAGCAAAGCTGGAGACCTTGGGTTAAGAACTGGGCTTCTGGGAAATTGAAGCAGTTGCATTTCATTGCCAAGGAAGGGCTGGGATCTGCTCTTCCCAGGGGTCTCCTAGATCTGCCCTAAGCTGGTGGTGTTTTACTCAGACACTTGTCAGGACCGGTGAAGGCTGGCTATATGGATTTATGCAGGGGGCAGGTGGGAAGGGGGAACATGATAAGCCAGAGTTGCCCAACAGACAGCTATATGGTGGCTTTTGGTAGACTGTCAACATCTAATTATTCAAACCCTCCTTCCTTCCTTTTCTCCTTCTCCTCTGCAGAAAGAGCGGATCCGGGAGAAGTTTGTGGCAGCCTTGCAGAGGGAGTTTGCCGGCAAAGGTCTGCGTTTCTCTCGAGGTGAGTGCAGGAGGCTTCCCCGGCTTTGCCCTGGCCTCTTTATCATGTTTCCCATAAAATGCTGGGAAGGGGAGCAGGAATCCTGCTGTTCTCCCTGGGGCCCTGAAGATCATGGTAAAAGCACAAGGACCTTCTATTCCTGGAGAGCCACCACAGCCGCACCACATTGGCATTCACGGCAGAGCGACAGCAGAGAATAAACCCTGTTGCAGGTTTGCCTCCTGGGAATCAGCCATACGGGTGGGTTTTTGTCCAATGACATTATCCCTGCCTTAATTCCAGTTAGCTCTGTGGACACCATCCCTTCCCAGGAGGTGTGTCCTGGCTTGAGTGTCAGCAGCAAGGTGGCCAGCAGAGCTTCAGGCACATGCAGTCCTCTCTGGGAATACTGTGATGTAAGGGAGAAGGAGCATCACGGATGTCTCAGCTCTGTGGTTCTGTTGGAAGGGTTGGCTATGAGGGAAACTTTTTTCTTCCTGGTGGAAGAACTGCCAAGGGACAGGGAGTTTGCAGCTCCATGCCATGACCTTCTGCAGGGCCACTTCTTGGGGTGGAGGTAAGCTCTTTCAGCCAGTTTACCAAAGGTGAAGGATCAAAGGAGGGGCTTGAACAATCCTGGGGGTCTGGCCACAACAGGGAGGGAAATGAGGCTGTCTAAGTGGTGGGGCTGAAGCAGAGCAGAGCAGTCGGTATGTGTGAGATAAGAAGATGCCACGTGGCAGCCTAGCCAACAGGCAAGGGGGTGATGAGGCTGGGAGGTGGCAGGTGACACCCCATTCTTGCACCCAGTGTGGGCCCATACTGAAGGTCCAACACTCTGGTCCTCCATGGGCTTTTCTCCTGAGAGCTTCCCCTTGCCTTCAAGCATCCTGCCAAGGGCATCCTGTTCTGCCTGAATCACTGACACACACTGTTTGTCACAGCAGAGAAAGACAAGGTCCCCACCACTGTGTCCCTGCAGGCACAGGGGATGAAAGCAGAACAATGGACCTTTCTCCTCTGACTTTGGGAAGCCATCATGAAGAGCTCGGGCCTGTTGTCTAAAAGCATGAAGACAAGGGGAGCTGTGGGCCCCCTGCTCTGCCACAAAGAAAACACGGGGTGTCTTAGGCCAGGCATCCAAATCCAGGGACATGTAGAAACAGGGTTCTTCTGCCAAGCCAGCTCCATATGCCTTGTCCTAGGTTGCAAGCCCCAGAGGTGGGAGGAGATCTCCCTGCAGACCCCCAGGCCCCTGCTCTGCCTAGGCGAGGGACAGTGCTGGCAGTCCTCTGCATCACTACTTCTCCCTTTTGATTTTGTACTCTGCATCTGGCATCAGGAGCTGCTTCTTGCTCTCCAGCTCTGTTTAAAAGGCCAGAAGACAATGAAATGCAGTGTTTTTCAGAGGTAAATGGCTTTGGATACAGAACCAAGAAGGACTTTAATGAAGTCAACCAAGTTTAGCTCCTGCTGTAATGCTGGCTTCTGCTGCGAGCCTGGGGGCATCCCCCATCCCTGAGCTTGCAGGGCGCATGCTCCCATCCATATCACAGCGCCCTTCCTGGGGCATCCTGTCTGGTAGTGAATCCTCTGCCCTAAGCTGGACACACAGGCTCCATCCCCATCTCCTCAGGCTCCAGTGTGGGACACCTCAACCAGTCAGGGAGGAGAGGAGCACTATATCAGGACGTGCATGTTTGAACAGCCCATGGAATCAGTGCCTCTCCTGCAGCAGGGATCATCCCCTGAGGGTACCTGTGTAATCACTTCCTAAGAGAGGTGGGGCTGTGATTTATGAAGAATAAGAACATGAAACTCCAGGTTTGCTAGCACCCCAGTAGATTGCTGGAGAAGTAGAGGGGTCCCCTTGAAACCAAGAGGAGCAGAGACCTGAACAAATGAGACTGGGCATCCCATTTCAGCTGGGATGCACATCCCAGCTCAAATCCCCATTCTTCCTGGCTCTGAGTGAGACCCAAACATGCATGTGCCTTAAGTCAGGGGCTTTGTTTTGGGAGGAACATGTCATCTGTGTCAGTGCTTGGAGAAGGGTCTGGCTCTGCAGCCTGTGTACAAAGTGAAGTAGCTTGAGAGAATGGGGAAGGTGCTGCCTCCAAGCACTAACAAAAAGCAGCAAAGTGCTGGGGTAAGCTCTGCCTGGTCTGAGAGCAAGGGCTAGGAAGTTCATTAACCCTTGGTGGCTGTAGGTGTCCATGTGCACACATATGCATGCTCTCTGAGAAAGCTCCCTTACCTTGCCCCATCTGCCTTGGTGCCCCTTCAGATGTTGGCAACCCGCACTTGACTCTTATGGCAAGAGGTGACAGGCCAGGGTTTGCCCTGATTATGTTGACGGGTTTGTGGTACCTCCGTGGCAGGGTGCTTGGTCTTTGATCGGCATGCACAGCCTGCTCGGGGCCTGCAGTGTGCCAGCTGGGACCCCTGAGCTGTGCAGCACTTGGTGGGGGTGCTGGGCACCTCTGGTTTCTGCAGGGTTGAGGAGCACAGGGAGCAGTGTTTTTAGAGTGTAGGAGAGAGCTTGGTGCCCCCTTGGGACACAACATGCTGATGCTATCTGCAAGGCATGACCTCAAATCTCCCCTAACAGATGTGTCTCTTGGGACCTCTCCCCCAGCATCTCCCCCTGCAGCCCACTGGTGCCTGCTTGTCTGCCTGCAGGCAGGGGAGTCCTGCTGATGTCACCCCAGCCATGCTGATGTCACTCCAGCCTGTTGTCATAGGAACAGCATCTGCCACTAGCCATGTGCCAGAGAGGCTCACCAAGGCAGAGCTGGTGCTTGGCTGCTGTCTGGGGTGGGGCTTCCCCACAGAGATCCAGCCCTCTCCCCTCCTCCTGCCCCTTCCAGGGTGGGGGGACACTGCCATTTCTGATGCCCTCCCTTCTGCTGGCAGGTGGCATGATCAGCTTTGACGTCTTCCCAGAGGGCTGGGACAAGCGCTACTGCCTCAACGTGCTGGACGATGAGAGATTTGACACCATCCACTTCTTTGGGAATGAGACGACCCCTGTGAGTATGCCCCACTTGCCCCACACATGGCCACTTTCTTTCCCATTTGGAGCTGCTCCATCATGGGTCCCATGGCTTGGGTCCCACCAGTGACTTCCACAGACCTGTTGCAGTGTGAGGGGTGAAGGTGCTCTCCTGCAGCACGGGTTTGCAGCGGGCTCATGATGGCAGCAGGCCCAGTGGGTTGTGGGGAAATTGTCCTGAATTCACTGTGCTGGGGAGCAGGTCACCCAGAGCACTGCTTTCCCCCTCCCAGCACCCTTGGGAGGAGTGCAGCCATTCCTGCAGCCCACAGGACCCAAAACAGAAAAGGCCCCAGCACTTGGGCGAGGGCTTTTCAACAACAGGAACAGCTTTACCTTCATTTCAGAGTGGTGGAAGATGATGCTTCCTTGCTGCCACAGGCTAGCTTGGCCATCCACTCAGCTCTCCAGATTATGGCAGCCTCTGCCCCAAAATGTGCCCGCCCCACCTTCTGTTAGCCCCTCCACAGGCAGGGCAGGGGTTAATACCAGGCTCCTGGACCATCTTTGCTGGTCTGGGACCTTCCTCATCCTTTCTGTGCTCCTGCCCTGGCACAAAAGAAGGGAGGCAAGAGGGAGAGAACAGGGCTGCCAGCCCAGCCTCTTCTACCTCTGTGGACCAGCAAAGCCATGGTGGCTCCTTCCCAGCACATCCCTGCCTGCCCAGCCATTGGCTTCTGTCCCAGCTCCTCACAGGACAGAGCAAGATGTGGATTCATGGATGAAGATGCTCTAGCGAGACCCAGCTAATGCTTTCCCCATTTTCTATTCCCCTGCAGGGCGGGAACGATTATGAAATCTATGATGATCCCCGCACAGTGGGACACAGCGTCCAGTCCCCTCAGGACACCGTCCAGCGATGCCGTGAAATCTTCTTTCCAGAGAGAGCAAACGAGTGCTGACTGCCAGGTCCCTACAGCCCTGTCCCAGCCCCACCCTCTCCCCCTGCCAGAAAAAGCACCTTCATTTGAGGAATCCACTCAGGGTAGACTGAAAAAACCCCCACTTTCCAGAGCTGGTCAGGCTGTAATGTGTGAGTGTGGGAGGACACCTTCACTGAGCAACCCTTCAACACTCCCAACCTACGGCTGGGGATCATAGGACCAGACCCTCCTCGCCTCCAGAAAAGCTTCTCTCTTGCCACTCTGGGGTGTGGTGGGCGGCAATGCTGATGCTTTCTTTGTCAGAAAGCATTTGAAAGGGCCAGTCACGAAGGTGTGTATGTCCATCCTGTGCTCCCTCCCCTGTACTTTTTCGCTCTGTTTCTCCTAACAGTTGTGCACAAGGGAACATGCATCTCACCTTTCTCTCCCTCTTGCACCTTGGCTGGCGAGGAAGGGGCTGCTGAGGCCCCAGACACTCTCACCAGAGCTGCTCCGAAGTGAGAGGCCAGGAAAGCTGATTGCTCCGAGCCCGTTGTAGGAAGTAGCGGTGGACCCTGGCCTGTTGTAGTGTTGTGCATCCTAATGAGAGGATCACCATGTCCTTTACCTTGGTGCCACACCGTGCCAGTCCCTACAAGTGACCTGGGAATGACAGTTTTAAAATTACTCTGCTCCTGCTCTGGGCTTTGCTCGGGTGAATGAAGATACTAATTCTCTCTTTAGCTTACAAAAAAAGAGTGGGTTTATTTTTCATGTTCTCCAGAAGTTGTCAAGTCAGACCTTGCCTGGTGCAGCTGGAGGACCCTGGGTGCCTGGTATGTGCTGAGCACCCTGTGGAGCCGTTGAGGGCAGAAGGCTTCCCAGCCATCTTCCCGTTTGTGTATCCAATAGGAGTCACAAATGTGTCAGTGTAAAACCTTGCCCAGGGCATTAATAACAGACCAAGTCTCCTTCCCAGTGCTCAGCTTTCCATGCTATTTCCGGACACATTTTCAGAGAGGGCCAACACAGGCCAGAGATGTTTTCTAGTGCCAACAGAGGTACACACTGAACAGTGACCTCCAAGCTTGCTTTTCCATCCTATCTTATCCCGCATGCTTGGTTTATGTGGTCACCTTGAGGGACACAAATTCTCCAGTGCAGCTGTCATGTCCTCCTCTCTTCTCCTGGGTCGTAGTGGGTTGCAAAACCACATCTCCTTTGGCCCTTGACCTCCTCCCCCATGCTGCCCCTTTATTCCTGGCCCTTATGCTGGGGTGTGTGACTGTACCAGTGATGCTAGTCCCAACTCTGGTCTCTCCTCACAATCACAACTGATAGGACAAGAGGAAATAGCATCAAGTTACGTCAGGGGAGGTTTAGGTTAGACATTAAGAAAAAGTTGTACACCAAAAGGTTTATCAATGACTGGAACAGGCTGCGCAGGGAAGTGATTGAATCACCATCCCTGGATGTATTTAAAAGCTGTCTAGATATGGTGCTCAAGGATATGATGTAGAAATGGGCCTGTGATTTCTGTGAACTCAGTGTTAAAGAGGAGCTCAGGGATCCCTTCCAGAGAGATGTCTTGCTTATAGCTCTCCAGGGCATATGTCTGGTGTTTGTGGACCTGGAGGGTGCTGGAGGTTCCTGCAGAAGCTCAGCACATCCCTGCCGGTATGGCACTGCCCCATCTCTTGGTCTTGTTTTCACTTCTGTTCCTGCTTTCCTTGCTGTTGCTCTATATGTCCCACCTAGCAGCTGGACCGCAGAGAGAAGTTTCGCAGCTGGCTACTGCCATTTAACCAAGAGGCCAAGTTCCTCAGGCGAGACACGTCGGTGCTTTTAGACCCAGGCAGGGCTCCCACATTGCCGTGGGCAGAGTCCTTAGTGGATGTTGGTACTCCTGCCTGGCCACACGAGCAGGGGTGCTGCATGACCAGCACTGGTGGGGTGCTCTCTCCTCCACCTGACTGCGCCTCTTTACTACACATCAGGTCTGTAATGCATCCCATTTGCATGAGCACAGCTATCTGCCCGGCATCCAGAAATCCCCAACAAATGCACAAATTCCTCCTTCTACTCAGAGAAGATTTCTGCGTGGGAGAAGAGGACCTGTTGGGGAAGCCTGCGTGTAGGGTACTCTTTTCACAGGCCAGTGGTTTTGGCCCTCCACTGTAATCCGCTTGGAGGAATCGTGTGTTTTGTGGTTCTTCCTTCTCTGTTTCACTGTGGTTCAGGTTATATGTGGGGTTTGGGGGCATTTATTTTTCCTGTAAGTCTATTCAAAGTCAGCAGGATCTCTAGCAAGCTTAGTGGTGAGTGGAGAGCAGGGCCTGACCCTGAAAGCACCAAGGTGACCTTGTGGGGTGAGATGACTTGCATATTTGAAGGGAAGGATCTGTCCAAGGCGGCTCCTGATGGCAGCATGTCCCTTGCTGAGGGAAGGGGCAGTTGCAAGGTGAGCAGGGCAGAGGCAGGGATGACCTTCAAGGCACCAGCCTTTGCTTTCTCTCCTCAGAAGTCCTTATGTGCATGGGTGGGATCAAGCTCAGGAACCTTCCCCATTCCTGTCTCTATCTTAACACCAAGCCTGGGCCAATTTAGGGCACCTCCCTCCAGGAGACTCTGTCCTACCAAAGAGATGAGGAGGATGGCATCAAAAGTAGCTGGGGCAGCCCCAGAGTCTCAGAGACACAGAATGGTTGAGGTTGGAGAGACCTCTAGAGGTCATCTGGTCCCACCCCCCTGCTCAAGCAGAGCCACGGCTGCCTGCTTTTTGGGTTTTGTGGGCAGGGATGAGGCACAGCAGTGGAGTGGGAGCCCTACACCTAAGGAACAGTGCACGCCTGTCCCTGAGGCCCCTTTGCCACGATGCTTCTGTCCCAGTGAGTGCCCACAGCTTAAGAGGGGGCTTCTCCCCATGTATGCATGAGTGAGCAGATGTGGCAGGCCCCATGTCACGGCCCATCTTGCCACATGGCACCATATCTGTGTGAGGTGGGCAGCTCCTGTCTGGCTGATACCAACTGTTAAATAAGAAATGTATTTAAATACATATATATGTATATTAAAAAAATCAATCGTATTAAAAGCTACAACATGGAGCAGCTGGAGGCAGCGTGTGGTTTGTTCTGGGGTGAAACGCAGCCAGACAGCAGGCAGCTGCACCTCAAAATCCCCACAGCAGTGGGGTAACCAGCTCTGGTCCTGGTCACCCCTCCTGATGAGCCTCCCATCCCAGGCACAGGGGCTGCTCCACCTGAGCAAGGCTGGAGCACCCTGGGCCCCCAGAGGACATGCTGTGTGGAAGTGGGTGAGTCTGTCCTGCCATCTGGATAAATCCCTGGGTGCTCTAGGTCCTTTACCCAGGAGAGCCACCAGTGCCCCACAGCAACACACAGACACAAGACAAAGAGCTAAGACAGGCAGGACTCATGGGAAAGTCACTTTTAATGGTTTATTGCCAATGTTACAAAGGTTGACACATGGTCAGACAGGCAGGAACCACACTGGAGTTGTAAAAACACCAACAAGTCTAGGGTTTTAGTTTATTTCCCAAAAAAGAGAGGGGGAAAAAAAAAAAGCTTCAAACAAAGTTTGCCTTGGCCAAGCTGGCTGTGTGTCCTGGGGATGCCTGGGGCCTGAGCCAGCATCACCACAGCCCCTGGGTTAGCTGGGCTTTGGGTTGGCAGTGAGATGGGCTGCAGGGTCCTGGGGCAGTCCCCACGACAGCCTGGGCTGGGGCAGCAGGTAGCGGTCCTCCCAAATCCCCAGGGCCTCAGCTGTCCTGCGTGGCACCAGCCTTGCACCTCTCCTCTCCCCACTTACAGCAGACCCTAGTCCCCACCGCAACAGAGGTGGTGAGGCAGATGGCAAACGCCCTGCTCCATCAGTGCTGAGGGCCAGCAGCTCCCACCAAGTGGGTGCTTGGGGAGCTGGCCATCATTGCCCATCCCACTTGGGAGGCTGCTTGCCCTGCTTCGAAAAAAAACCCTTAAGATGCTGATAATCTCTGGACCATCAGTGCAGGCACCATTTCCCTGGGGTCAGTTCAGGCCCAGCCCAGAGCACACCATCCTTGTCCCACCACCCTCTGCTCTCTCCCTCCCCAAGGCCACAGGAGCCTGTCTGGCCAGGCTATGGCGGAGAAGACCAAAAACAAAGTTTGTGCTTTGTATATGAGACCCTGCCTACACCGAGGGGCTGGGGAGGAGGTGGCTGCACTCACCTCACAGCCAAGGCTACTCAAACCCCCCAGCCTCCCCGGCAAGCTACAGACGTGCACATACACACACGCAGGTGGGAAGGTGGGTCCCCAGGGGGCTAGGGGCACAGGGGGAGGAAGAGGAGAAGGCAACCATCTCCCCAAAACCATGTCAGCACCAAGCCAAGAAAAGCGCATTACCGGCCTGGCAGTGGTGGGGAGCACAGAGGTGCCAAGTGCACCCCTGCCCCATGCCCAGGTGCAGCCCGCCCGGGCACAATGCCGAGTGCCCCCTGTGCCCTGCCAGCAGCTGCTTGCCCCTTACAACTGATTTATTTTTTTTCTTTCTGTAAGCCATTCAGCTCCCTGTGGCTCTGCTGACCTGAGATCTTTTAATGGAGCGATGTGGCTCAGGCAGGTGCTGTGAGCTGCCAGTCTCAGCCACCCAGCCCCTGCACAGTGATAGGCTGCCCCACACCTCTGCGTTGCCCCCCCAGCCCCACATTATGCACCACTGCTGCCGTGTGGGCAGCGGGACCAAGCTGCGTGCCCACTTTGCCAGGGCAAGATTCAGGAGGATGAGCTGAGCCACCCCAGCCTCTCCTCAGCCCTCTCCTGCTCTCAGCACCTGCTTCAGCCTGGGGCAGCCAGGAGGCTGGGGGATAGGAGTGGTGGTTCCTCTGCTCCCCATGGCCTTGGGGGCAAGGAAGGGGACGTGGGGCTCGGCGCTGCCCCCAGAGCTGCGGGGCAGCAGGGGAGGGCTCTGCTCCCCCTGTCCCCCTCGACAGACACTTACAAACACACACAGAGAAAGGAAACCGTAACCTTATAAAAGACACTGAACGCAAACACCTGCATGTTTGGGGGCAGCCCCAGCCCCGTCGCCGCCTCAGCTCCCCCCATGCCCCTTGCGAGCAGCCAGGCAGGCTTGCTCCATGGGGCCAAGTGGCTGGCGGCCCACCCTGGGCGTCTAGGAACCGATGATCTGGCCAGACCATGTCTCGTGCTTCGTGTGGGGTGCCAGGTTGGTGAGGACCACCTCCACTGCCTGGAACTTCTGGTTCTTGGGAGGGATGGGGCAGACCTTGTACGTCACCTCATCCCCTTCCACCGGGACATACTCCCCCTCGATGCTGTGGGAGAGGAGAAATCATGGGGTTGGGGCTAGCAGCCAGACCCCTGCCCTGGACCACCCAGCACAAAGGAAGGCACCCAACCCACCAGCTGAGCCCTAGGAACGAAAACCCTCTAGGAATGGGGGTAGAGGATAGACAGAGCCCTGTTCCTGCCCCACAGAGATGTCCCCAACCTAGCCCCAGGTTTCCAGCCCCATGGTGATGGCACAGCTCCCCCAGGGAGTCCTGGCACCACATGACCCCTGGACTTACTCAGATACATGCACGAAAATGTCCTCTGTGCCATTCTCGGGGGTGATGAACCCATGGCCCTGGGAGCGAGAGAACTGCTTGCAGACGCCCTTGAAGATGGGGCCAGCAGAGGCACGCGCTGTGCTGCAGGAGGAAAGGGACAGAGACGTCTCACTGGTGACACTTGCCCGAGGAGCAGCATGGGGAGAGGTTTGGTATGAAAACATGGCATTCCCTGGGATAGCACATGGCACCCACCCAAGCACCCCAGGCAGGTGGGCGCGGTGATGCCGGGTGCCATGATGGTGACATGCACCATGCATAAAGAGTTCCGCAGGTGCTGCTGGTGACCGCAGTCCCTGCTCGGCTCAGCCAGACAGCGCTAAGTCCGCTCACTGCATGCTGGGTACTTACGCTGAGTAGGTCCTGGTCCTCTTGGTGGGGAGGGGGCTGGGCAGGTCCCGCAGCAGGAGGTTGCCCCGCTCCCAGATGCGGCTGCCCTCCCGCTGGAAGGGGAAGGTTGGCCACACCGGCGACTTGGGGGAGTGCAGGGGCGGCACTGCCGGTGGGGCACTGGGGTCCGACGACATGGTGGGGTCAGCGGGCTCCTCCGTTTTGGGGATAGGTGGGTGGGCAGCAGGAAAAAGGGTGCCTGGGAGCGTGGGTCTGCTGCCTGCAACCTGGGGAGCAAAGGGGGTGGCAGTTACAGGGCCCCCAGAGGGGGCTTTTGGCAGGGGCAGTTTGCTGCCAGGAATTGCCCCCTCTGCTCCTGGCCCCATATCTGTGGGAGCAGGCAGCATGCTGCTGTCCTTTGGTACTGGGCACCAATCCTCAGTGCTGGAATCACCTGGGGAAGCCTGTCACAGCTTGGAGCAACCCAGGATGTTCCAGCAAATCAATCCCAAGGGAAGGAAAGAGCCTGGTTTGTGGCTCTGTTTTTCATTTTCCAGGATAATCTGACATATTAGAGATGAAGTTGCTAAAAAGCATGCCCTAGAAGAAGGAACAGCTGAGCACAAGGCCGCCACTGGCAGGGATCATTTTGGGAAGGATGCCCACACAGTGCCAGCACACCCAGGCCTTGGAGATCTCCCCCAGCCCAAGATTTCTGTTAAAAGCATGAAGGAAAAATGCTGAAACAACAGGTAGGTCAAGGTTGGGGGTCTAAGGTCTCCCCACCACTGGAGGCTGCCTCAGCACTACAGGATTTAGGACCTAACCTCAGTGCCAGCCAGCGGCTAGCTGCCTGCCTGGGCACATCCCTACAAGGAAGGGACACTAGGAGGCTCTTGTGGGGCCACTGGCAGCACACACATCCCTTGAACCTCAAACAAGCCACAACACAAGCACAACCTCCTTGCTGCTGTGGTCATTGCGATCCAGTTTTTTGCTAGCATCATGTGGTTTGCAAGGAGTTAAAGCCCCAAGGGGCAGAAACTCTGTGGCCAGAGGATGTGCAAGACACAGCTTGACAACCAGGCCTTCCAAAGAGCAGGAGCCAGAGCAAGCGTGGGCACCGCTGTCCTTGTCAAACTACCCCGAGCATGCAATTAGTGGGGTTGTGCACTTTTATGCCTCCCAGCAAGATGTTCTGGAGCGTTATCAGCACGGCGGCTGCTTGCTCAGAAAGCCTTTGCTCTGCCGACTTCTCTTACCATCAGTTGTTGCATCTGATGCTGGGTGCCTCTGTCCTGGAGTGCCCCATGGCAGCAGCTGCTTAGGGGCACTGCTCTTTTTGGGTGCTGGGTAGGGGCTCACCCATCTCCATCGCTCCTCAGGCTCAGGGGTTTCCTCATCACCCAGAGCTGAGAAGCCCAACATCCCATGGAGTTACCATCCCCTTCCCTGCCACCCCCTCCGGCTCTTCCCGCCCCTTTGGGGCATGCAGCATCTTTTGGGACTGCACCTGCACACACTGGGAAACCCGAAGAATATTTAATTTGGTTTCTGAGTCATCTTCAGCCCCTTGAGGTATGGAGGCCTTGGGGGCATGTGCAAAAGGGGGTCACCTCCACTCTGAAATTAGCAGGCACCAAGGACATGGGACAAGGTTTCTAGAGCAGCTGAAGTTTTGGGGAGGGACCAGGCAACTCCTGTTCCCCTCACATGCTTCCACTTGCTTCCCGTGCCAGAGGGTCTGCCTGCCACCAGGTCCAGACTGCTGCCAGTCCAGCTTTGGTGCCCATCCACACCTCAGCTAGTGTCCTAACAGCTGCACCCTCTCAGCCCTGCAGAGCTTCACCCTGAGGTCCAGGTGGCAGAGGTCACACTAGAGCCCCACTGCAAGGCAGAAGCTACCACTTTTCTCCTGCCCTCCAACACAACTTCCAGCTGCAGCTGGAAACCCCTCTGAAATGTTTTTCCCCTCACTGGCTTCCCATCCACCCCCACACCAAACCCTTCATGTGCTTCAGTGGCTCCTCTCTGCCATGAAGCAACTGGAGCACATGCGCCCTGCCTTCTGCTCCACAGCCGAGCCCACACCAGGGCTCCAGCTCCTAGCCCACCAGGCTCAGCATATTCTGCCCCCGTGTCCAGGGGCTTTCCCCCATGCCCTGGCTCAGCATCTCCTTCCCCCATGCCCTGGCTCAGTATCTCCTTCTCCTATTCCCAGGCTCAGGCTCACTGTCTCCTTCCCCCACGCCTGAGGAGCTTGCAGAGGTTCAGGGAGCACCCAAACAAGACATCCAAAGCCAGGACAGTCACCAAACTGCTTATCTGCTCCCATCTGTGGCCCCCATCTGACTGCCCTGCTTGCACTGGTGAGCAACCTGGTCACTTTTGAGCAGCAAAAAGCAATATGGTCTCCCAGCATTGCTGCAGGATCAGGTGCCTTCTCAGGAGGTGACAGGGCTGGACAAGTGGAACAATTTAAGGGCAGTGGCCCTTGGTTCTCTGCCATATCATGGAGCCACCATTATGAAAACAGCTTCACCATGGCATGCTTCCTCTGGGCTCTCGCTGAGGAGGCCTTTCAGTTCCCCCACCAGATTAGGGACAATGGAGGGTATTTAACCTGAATAACGATGCTTGAGCAAACTATTAGTATGCTGAAGGGGTTGGCTGGCACCAGGAGAAAGAGCTTCCTCCAGCGGGTCCACAAGGGGCTGGAAAAATGGAAGCTTCCCAGAGACAAAAGAAAACTAAGAGGTGAAGGGGAAGGTGTGTGCAAGAGGGGGAGCGTCTCAGGGACAAAATGGCATGGGCAGAGGAAGTAGCAACCAAGACTGGGTTTGCCTTAGGTTCACCTGTGGGATCAGCCTAGGCTGGGGTGTCCTTGATTCAGGACAAGCATTCCGAGAAGCATTCTGGGCATCACTGGGGGAGAGGAGACAGCCAGCCTACTCCTGAGGCCCAAGGGTGACCGTGGAGGTTGCCCTCCTGGGCCTGTCCTTTGCCCCCACCCCGAGCTGAGCCTGCCCATGTAGGAGAATCACCAGCAGACACTCTGGGGGGCTCTGGCTGGCCCATGGGGATGTGGTGGAGAGCCCTGGTACGGGTACGGGGTGGCAGCTCACCGAGGTGAGCACGGGAACAGGGCACAGCGAGGCTGTGGGATCCCCATGCCCAGAGGTATGCAAACACCCGCCTCCAACCCTCACATCCCTGAGTGCCTTGCTCTGAGGCACCGCACCTAACTCCCGCTTGGAGCGGGGGCTGGAGCAAGAGATGCCCGTCCTGTGGCTATGCCAAGGCTGAATCCCATGGCCAGCAGCACTCTGCCCCCTGGAGCACCCCAAATTTATGGGTCAGCCCTGGGGCCCGGTGGCTGAACGCCCGGCTTTTGCCCGGCTTTGCCAGTGCCAGTGCCACTGAGGCTGAGCAGGAGCTCTGGCACCACGGGGGGCTCCGGGGCGGTATCCCGCCTCCCACCTCATTTAAATCCCCACAGCAAACAAAGGGACAGAGGAAATTAAACAGCAAATGCCGGCTGAGAGAAGAGGGGAGAGACAGCATGTCCTCATTGGTGTCTCCTCCCCTTCCAGCCCAGCCAGAAAGCAGGGAAAACCTCTCCTGTCCTCCTTCCCTCCCTTTGCTACACTCCACCATCCTCTCCCCAGCCCTTTCTTCATGCTGCAGCCCGAGCAGGTGACAAGGAGGAGGTATCTGGGGCACAGGAGGCAATATCCCCCCGCCTCCTCCACCACCATACTAACCTCCTGCCGGGGCCAGGAGCATCTCTCCTGACTCTGGGTCTCTCCCGGTCTGGCAGACACCACCCACGACACTGTGTCCACCCCAAGCACGTACACGGTGCAAGGATGAAATCCGGGTCACTTCAGAAGGCGAGCAGAGGCTGCAGCAACCCGGTTCTGCCGCGGGGCATGGGAAGCCTTTCCAGGATAATCCCCCCTCAGCTCCGCTGCTGGACCTCCACCTCACTCCTCCCTGTCTCCCCTTGGTGGCTTTGCTCCAAAGGCCCCCCAGGGTGACAGTCCTCCGAGCCAAGGACACGTGTAAGCGGCACCAAGCCTGGTGCTCCCTGGAAGGATGCTTTTTGTTAAAACAAAAAAAACCACAACACAAAAAACTGTCCATCTTCCCCCCCTCCCCAAAGAAACGATCTCAGAGCGAAGCCCCATAGCCCTCTGGTGATAGGGTTTCTTTCAGCAGCAGCAGCCAGCTTTGCTTTTCTATTTTTCGGAAGGCAGGCTCCCGAGCCGAGCTGACAGTCAGGAGCGCTCGCAGGGAACGAAGAAAGCCCTGGCCAATTAAGGCAGACAGGCAGTAGACACATCAGCTTTTATCTCCAGATCCAAGTACCCCATTCATCACCAGCGACTGAAAGGTCTGCGGTTTATCAAATAAAATCACAGTCTCTCTCCCTCTCTTCAAAACCAAACGCATTGACTTGGGTGCTGACTGTGACCTTGTTTAACTAAACAGCCTTCCGAGGTCCCCCACCAGAGGGAAGGAGCCTTTTGAAGAGGCACCAGCCTGTGTCTGCCACTCCCCGTTCATTAGCGGCAGCCAAGAAAAGCCCCTCGCTCATCCCGCGGCCGGGTGGGGGAATACATATTTAATTGGCTTAATCGCCCCCGAAGAGTCGGCCCTCCTGCACAGCGCTCCTTTGTGCTCCTTCCCATCCGCCAGAACCCCCGGGCTGCCTAGAATGGACAGACAGACGGACAGCCGCTCTTCTGATGGCTGTCACGCTCTGGCTCTGGACGTGACCCTTCGCCTGGCCTGCCATCGCCTTCATGGGCTGTTTCCTTTCACGCCGCCACGTCCCTTTGCAAATCCCTGGCTTTGATGCCGCCTGCCACCATGCTCGGGTCTTCTGAGTGCTGCCGCTCTCACCACCCCAGCCAAGGAGCCGGAGGCTATTTTCCCTCTGCTGCCTTTTCCAGCAAGCTCCCGCACGGGCCCTTCCCTGCCTCTCATAATCACATTTTCTCCATCCCTCTCAACTGCCAGTGGCCGCAGTTTAAGAGTCAGGTTTATTTCCCCTCTCCTTCCACCCTCATAGCAAAGAGGTCTCTGTATGTCAAAAAGACACCTCATTTCCACAGCTGGGGGCCGGCAGCCATCTCCTCACCCCATGGAGCAAGGAAAGTGATGTTCTGGCCTGCCGCCATCCTCGGGGAGGCTGATGCCCCCTCAGACCCAGCCTGTCTAGACACAGGTTGAAACAGAGAAGAGCTACACCCCTCCAGACGTGGAAGTGCGTCCCCAGAGCCCGATGAAAGAACAAAAATCCCATTTTTCAGCAGCTTGGCACATTCACATGCCAAGGGACCCACCACCAACACGGTGGCCAGCAGAGATCCCAAATCAACACGTCCCGGGGGGTGCTGCCATGAAGGGCAGGAACCACCTGGGGAACCAGGATGGCTCCAGGCAGGGGTCACCACACGAAGGGCCACCGAAGCACTTGTCGGGCTACGTTTCTCCATCCTCCCTTCCCGGGAGGAGGCTCACAGCCTCAGCGTCTGGCAGGTTTTTGTAAATGCTGTCTCTGTCCAATGCTAATGAAAGCCTCCCCTTTTTTTGGTTACCAGGTCATGCCTTGAAGAGTTAAATACCAAGCAAAGCAATTTCCTTGCCTTCCGTGCATGTTAAAACCTCCTTGCTGAGGCAAATTACTACAGGAAAAATAAACTAGGCGGTTTTTGGGGAACACACACTGACGGCGTCCCCTCCCCAGCTAAGCCAATCACGCTCACAACTCCAGGGATCTTTGCTGAGATAGTCTCGCCTACGATACAGCCTGCTTAGCGCTAAAATATGAATGTCACCTTTATGGATTGATTATAAAAAGCTCCCTTAGTCAGTGCTAAGCTGCCCAATTCTCAGGGAGGCCATGGGGGAGAGCAAGCAGGCTGCCAGATGCAAAGGGGAAGCAAAGAGAGAAGCCATCATGGAGGCTTGATTTACCTTTTAAGCATATACTCATAATCAGCACTCCCAAATACCAAGCTTTGTTTGTTTGTTTGTTTGTTTTGTTATGGGGGTTGTTGGTTTTTTTCAGTGAGAATAGCATCTGTTCAAAGACCTGGCACAAATGTCCTCGTGTCCTTCCTTCTTCCTTTGTGGATCTAACTTGCCATCTGCAGGAATGAATAGTGCAGCCAGTCCCAAAGAAACCCCAGCTCAAGCCCCTATCATTATCAGCCCGCTTTAATAAGACGGATTTTCTACAAATCGCCTTCCCCTCACCCGGCAATCGGAGGGCTGGGTCCCGGCCGACCTCAGCCCTCGGCGGCAAAGCGCTGGCGCCCCGTCCCGCAGCCAAAGCAGGCGCGCAATGCCCCCGCCACCCCCCAGAGGAGTTATTGTTCCCGCCGCTGCCGGGCAATCACCAGCCCGCAGGAGGGAAGAAGTCGCGCTTCACCCTCGCACCTCTCCGCCGTCGAAAGACAAACGCAGCTTTGAAGGAAAAAGGCGGTGCGCGAAGTTCCACCTCCAGCTGGGAGAGCCCGGCCACGCTGGATGGCCGCTGCCCCTGCCCTGACCTACCTCTCAGCAGCGGCGGGCTCCCTGGAGCTGCGCTCCGCAAAGCATCGGTGCTCGGCGGGGCCGACCGCTCCTCCGCCGCCGTGCGAGGCGCAGCGCTCTCGCCTGCAGCCCGGCGCCGGGAGGCTGTCCCCGGCTGCCCGCCGATGGCTCCGCGGGAGCTGCCGTGCGGGTGATGCGCGCCTCGCACACACGCATCCACACGCCTTCCCCTGACGTCAGAGCAGGCCGGGGGGAGCGGGCAGGTGGGAGGGATCAGCCGGGTCACTGCCGAGCCGGGCTCGCAGGAGGAGCAGGGGGCTGCAGGGGAGGAGGGCTGGCCCCGGGGGGCGGCATCGCTCCCGGTAACGCGGTGACGCGCATCGGCGGCACGGCCGGATGCAGCGGGGCAGCGGGACAGGCGGGCGGGAAGGCGGCGGAGCGGGGGATGAGGCCAGGAGGACAGGTCCCAACCAGGAGGGTTCCCCGCGGTGGGTCAGACCTTTCCCCTGCCACCCCGGTTGGCCCTGGTGCCGCTGCAGCCGCTCTCCCCGCCTGCCCAGGCCTGCAGCCCCCCCGGCACCCATGGGTGCTGCGGCCGCTCCTGGCACAGCAGGGGAGCACGGGGGCAGGTGCCACAGACCCACCCTGCGGCCCTGCTCCGGGCTCCCCGCCCTCGCCAGTCCAGGCGCTTTCCAAGGGTCTCGCTCCGAGCAGTGCGCCCTGCCGGCCCCCAGCCCCACAAGATCTTCCCTTTCTGTTCTCCGCCGTGCCGGTGTGACCACGCTCAGCAGAGCCATCTCCACGGGCAGAGGGAACGGCACAAATCGGCCGAGACTTTGCCTCTGGGGGACACGGGGCGATGCAATGCGGACAGGAATCAGTTTGCTGAGTCCAGTGGGGAATAGGTGAGGAGTAATGGGGTTTAAATTGCAAGAAGCAAGATTGATGCTAGACATTAGGAAACATTTTCTAACAGAACAGACAGTTAATTACTCAAGTAGATTGCCTGGGGAAGCACTGGAGTCTCCATCACTGGAGGTTTTTAAGAACCAGCTGGGTAGGCATCCTCTGGGGGGAATTCAGGTGATACTGACCTCATTTTGGAGCAGAAGGGTGCACCACGCCGGCACCTTACCATGCAGGTCCCTGCGATCCTGCCAAACAAGAGTGGTGCTGTGTCAGGACTACAGGGATCTGTCACCGGTGTCTTGAGACGCAGGGGGATTGTGGGTTGGTTTTGGTTTCTTAAACATTCTTCTTTCCTTGACTCCTTTCTCTTCTAGGTGGCTGAACATGATGATGCCAACTGGATCTGTTCCACTGACAACCCCTGGAGCTGCAGGGTGGCATACAAGTTGGGTGGGAAGCCAGGAGGCATGGCACAGAGTCAGGGAGAGGGTCATGACTGCTCCGCCAGGCTGTATCCATCCATCCATCCAGGCAGCTGGGTGTTGACCTGTGGCTGTCCCATGGGCTTTGGCAGAGGGACCAGATCACAAAGCACTTGTGTCTCTCCTATCAGTGAACTATAGTGCAGAAAAAGATTCTGTAGGCAGAAGACAAAAGCCCACGGCAAGACCACCAAGAAGCACCGAAACCCTAAGTGCTGGTGGGTTCTGCGATTGCCCGTCACACTCTGCTTATGCCTTTTCAAGCAGTTCTCCACGACCAAACAGGAGCACCATTCACCCCCTGTAGACACCACAAGGCTCATCTCCCCAGTCTACCCTTCAAAAATTTGCAAAAGAAGGGGAGAAGAAACCCAGCCAGCTCTCAGTCTCCACTCTGCAGTTTCTCCTGAGATGGCCCATCCTCTCCTGGGGGACAGCTCTACAAATCCAGTCCAGGAGTGTCCTGAGCTGGAAACAGCTGGAGGCCAGAAGAGTGCTGGGTACATGTGGTACGGGCTTGCCACCTTCTGCCCTAGGCATTAATTTAACATTTGTACATGGATTATCACAAACACCCGCACTTCCCCTCCCGATCTGTGGTACCCCAGGGTTAGCCACGTGCCCAGCTGCATGTCTTAATGTAAACCCAACAGAAGAGGTGGGTGTCAGAACCCAACTCTCCCATATAATCAGTAAAGGCTCTTGACAGAAAAGGCTCAGGGAACTCCAAGTACATTTGACTGGAAGGTGGCTCTGGGCATGCGCTGCAGCAGAGGAGGCAGAGAGTCTAAAGCATGCAAAAATGATAAAAGGAGAAGAGGGGAAGCTTTGATCAAACAGAGAGTGGGAGTGGGGGTGCCAAAGATGCCTGCAGAGATGGAAGCAAAGGCAGGAGGTTTGAGGACTTTGTACATGAGAAGATACACAATTCCTTTGGAGTCAGTCAAAGGAGGGCCAAAAACTGTCTAGGTGCAAATCACCGCTCTCCTCCTCCAACATCCCTGAGACAGTTTACCCCAACTGCCACGGGGATGTGGGGGCAGAGGAGATTTTAAACAAAATAATTGGAGGGTTCCTTTCATTTTCCTCCCAGTTTCTGAGCCTTTAGGTAACTTCAAATAGTATTTTCCAGTTTTCCTGTACAATCATGAGAATAAGAAATGTCTGGGATTTTCTCTGAGTGACAGAAAGACCCTTGTGTAATCCCTGGATTCCAGCAGCTGAAGCTTCAAAAAAAACCCCAGCAACTGAGGCTTATGCTCCCAAATGTCGGGAAAGCCTCAATACTGCTGAGAGAGACTCTAGAGGCTTTATGGTTCTGTATGAAAAGGTGTGTATGGCTGCTGCAGCTTCATGGATGTTGTGTCAGTACTACTGGGACAAAAAGAGACCACTCAGCAAAGTGAGGCTGTTCACACAAGCTCCAACACTGAGATACTTCAACTGCAGCATTAAATAGAGTGTGATTCCGAGCTCTATCAAGAGCCAAGTTGAGACAACACCCTTGTTTTACAGGGCAAAGTTGGGCTTTCATTTACATTATTATGTTGGAGATGGTGCTTATGAAATATGGAATTCCTGCAGGGAGAAAACCTAGGTGGTAACAGAGCAACATCCATCAGGCGTACAGAGGCCCAGGCACACACCACTTGGGGCTGGAGTGGGGGTTACCTGCAGAGGGGGAGACTGGAAATCATTTCCCACCCGTGATGTCATTGGTGGAGGCTGAGAAAACACCAGTCAGACTCAGCTCTGGTGGCATTTGTAGCCTGGTATCTGAAGCAATGAAGCTCATCCGACACTGCCATCACCAGCTTTCTCTCCATGCATTTTCAATTCAGTTTCCCCAGAGTATTATCAAAGCAGCTGCAACTTCCACCAAAATAGGAGGCTGTGTAGAGAAGAGGAATCCTGTCATCTTACTGAGGAACAGCCCGCAGCGTTCAGCCCTTGCTGGTGATCACAGAGCTGATACAGGAGAAAGAGATGCTGCACGTCCCAAGCCCAGAAGAGCTTGCTCAATGCCTGCACTTTACGAGACACCAAAGACCCAACCGTAAGATACAAGCCAGTGTGAAGTGAGGCCTCACAGACCCCTCTGCTCACACAGCTGAGTTTTGGGGGCTGTGGATCAGGCTGAGGGGAGATGTGTCTGCTTTGTATTGCACTCCCAACATCCCCCAATGGGGCATGGCTATTGAAATGTAAAAAACGTTTGCTCAAGGATGGGCTAGAAATGGAAGTGTGATAGGACTCTGTCCAAATCCACTTCTCTCCATCTCCCGTGTTCTCCCAGGTATTCAGCTGATTACCCCTCTGAACCCCTGCCCCTGTTCAACCTTACACTTCTCACAGACAAAAGCATCCAGAGTGATCACCTTGCCAACATCAGCAGTGTCTAACTCCTACCTCCTCATGCGCTACCAAGGCTATTTCTTCCCCTGCCATCAGAAGAGGGGAAGGGTCAGGAACTTGTCTCTCTTCTGAAAAAGTAGCTACAGATACCTGCAAAACCTGCACTCCAGCTAAAGGTCAAACCTTACACTACCAGACCTGCATGAGGCCAGGACAGAACAGCAAGGGACGCGGCACATGTGCCAGCAAAACTGTGCCGCTCCGAGATTAGCGCAGACGTGGCTGTAGCACAGGAGAAAGGAGCCTTTGTAAGGCTCCCTGAAGTAGGACGAGAAGAGCAAGAAACGCTGGGGATTTGGGTTGAAGTGTTCTGATAGAGCAGTGTCTGCTGCGTTGGCAGCACAGTTCCTTGCTGAGATGGTAGATGTTGCTCCTTGTCTTAGGTGACAGGGGAAAACTTGTTCTTGGGCCCCCCATTTAACATAAACATGCCAATTGTGTGGAGACCAGCCATGTTTATTAAAAAAAAAAAAAACAACAACAACAATCCAACCTAACAGATCCTGGTGAAACAGGGGTAATTGTGAAAAGATCAGAAACTCCTTGGCCAAGACAGGTATCTTGTTAATGAGGCCTAACCACAGTACTTCCAACCTCGTTTTCCCTTTCCCATTGCAAGACAGCTCAACATTTAATGATTTCTTATCTGAAACACTCATTACTGCCCCACCACAGGCTGCTGGAGGGTGGGGGATGACATACTTAGCCTTTGCATCAAAGTTGTTATGCTGACAGTGCAGATTTGACTGTCAGCCAGAGATGTTTGTTTCTCCTGGCAAATCTTTTTTTAAACACACTTCAAACAACCTCCTTTCATTTTTCCCAACACATTTCAGACATTAGCAAACCCCCTTGTTTTCTACCATCCCTCATGCTGCTTACCTCACTGTAGAATGCATCAAGGCCTGCAAAATCATACCACCTTTTTTCTTAAATTAACACTCAGAATAAATTATTCTACCTCTACATGATGCCAATTTGTACCCGATAATAACCTTAACCTAAGTATTGGGTAGCTGCTTCTCTGAAGAATACCTTCCACGTGCAAAGGGGCTATACCTGCCAACAGCTGAAGTTTCATCTCTGCTGCTCTGTCGGGACCGAAGCTTGTGAAGATGAGAAATGAAATTACAGTAACTGCCACTGTGGATTGTTTTCAGGTGAAACATCAGCTATGGGACAGTAACCCCTGCCCCGGGGAGACACCCGCGGGGGTGAGGACGGTAGCGGGGCAGGTACGAAGCATTCCCGCGCAGGGCGCCCGGCTACCAAAGGCTTTTCCATATTTATATTGGCTAAAACTACCTCCCTCACGGAGGCCACCAGAAACCCGGCCCAGCCCCACGCCGGTAACAGCAGGTAACCGACCGAACGCGGCCTCCCTCTGCACACAGGTAAAATGGCCGCCGCGGGGCGGGGCGCTTGCGCAGGATGGCTCCGCCCCCACGTCACTCGAGCTCTCCGCCTCTCGCCAATCCGGGCGCGGGCCCGCCCTCTCCCCGAGAGCGATTGGCTGAGGCGCCGGAAGTGCCGTGAGGCCGGGGAGCGTGTGGTCGGGCCCCGCGCGCGGCAGGTGGGTGCGGGAGACGCAGCCCCGCTGGGCCTGGGCCTGGGCCTGGGCCTGGGCCGGGCCGGGCCGGGCCGGGCCGAGCCGAGCCGAGCCCAGCCCAGCCCAGCCCAGCCCGTCTGCCCGCTGCGCTCTTCCGGTCTGCTGAGC